>NW_019104612.1:33109-47203 GCF_001995035.1 Momordica charantia
ACCCATACAAGCTATACGTCTCAACATGGCTCGAGTCCATAGCAACCTTCTGTTTGTACGCCTCGACCTTGTCCTTCAGAGCGTTCTTCAAGCTCTAAAGAGTCATTTCAGAAATCATTGAACTCCAGTCATAATTACAGAAAACTTCCCACCGATCCACAATCCCAAGGAGGCTCGTGTCCATTTTCTGCTTCCTTTCCTTGCCCATCATGGCAAGCTCTATGAAGTACACTATAGCAATCTTCACAGCGTCCTCGTCATTTTTGAATGTGTGTTCTAAAAAAATTTTCTCCAACTCCGAACACTTCACACTCGCCTTGTCTTGAAAATACAGAATTCTAAGTCTCCGGTTATGCACATCATCGTATACCCTATTCATGGTGTGTCTAAGACCGGTTATTAGGTCGAACTCCCGCTTCCCAAAAGAGACCCTATTCCCGAATAGGTTAAAGCTAATGAGGTCGTCTCTAGGTTCCTCCACCTCTCTAAGCAACAGGTGATGGAGCAACGRAYCGTTAAATACAAMGTTCATCCCTAAAATYRGACCAAAACATGTTTGACTAAACATGTCTAACTGAGAGGGAGTTAACCTAGCCTTAAGACGAGAAGAGGTTTTCCCTACGTGAGCGAGATTTGACAGCGCGGCCGGGAACYAGTCGTCTTGGTTGATCTTAAGTGTCATATCCATGTCTCCTGTAACAAAACAAAACAATATTGCTWAGAAACGGACCGGGTTGAAGTCTGGGATGGAATCCAGAAAGACTTTCTGGATTCTATCTCGGGCCTCGTCCCGGTCCATTTCGAACCAGGATGAGTCCCAAGATGGATTCCAGAAGGATGATCTTTCTGGATACCATCTCGGTCTTCATCCCGGTCTATTTCGAACCGGGATGAGGCCCGAGATGGAATCCAGAAAGACCATCCTTCTGGAATGGACTTTTAGGGTTTCATCCCGGTCCTAAATCCACCGGGCTTAAAGCCGAGATGGAACCCTGAAAGTCAAAAATTAAAACAAAACATCAAATGAAAGCAACAATAAATCAAACTTCATAATAACCTTGGCTACTTCAGATAGAGCCGAAGGTTGAAATCATTCACACCCACGCAAAGAACGAAGAGAAAAAGGTAGAAAATCATTCACAATAAGATCGTGAGTTCGAAAGAAAAATTACCTCAATTAGGGAAGGGGGAAGGCTCTGATAGAGACGAAGTGAGGGAGACGAAGAAGAAACGACGGAGATGATTTTTCTGGTTGTGAGGGAGAGACCGGGATGAAGACTAGGATGGACAACGAGATAGTGAATGAGGGAGGGGAAGGACCGAGACAGGGAGGGAAAGGAGGGGAGGGCTGGGTTTGATTTCTTTTTTTAAATTGAGGGTAATTTGATAATTTTACCAAGCAAAATAAGGGGAGGGGTCAGAAATCTGAGGTGGGGGGGTCATAAATAGGTAAAAATCAAAAGGGGGTCAAAAGTCCAAAGTAGTTATTGGAATGGGTCAAAAATCCCAATTTCCCGTCTTGAACTCTATAAAAACAAGCCCATCATAATAATGCACTAAATCCACTAAATGTTGCAATGAGAACGAGGTAAATTTATTTGAGCTTTCTTATTTCAGTAAATTGATAATCAAGGTGATCGCAAATTGTGACCTGATAGTCTCAACTATCAAAACAACTTATATATTGAATTTAGGTTGAGAAAACTGAGGACATATATTTGAATTTCAAGCTAGTCACTTCAATTTCTTAGGGGTGAAAGGATTCTTGTGCTGCTGTTGTTGCTTTTTTGATATTGTAATTGGGAAGAGATGAAAGGATTTTTGAAGACTGAGTTTGAATAAGCACTATCATTAAAGTATGCTATCTTTTTCATTTCCCTTTCATGTTTATCTAATGTTGTGTTTTTTTTGGACTTCTAAAATGCTATGACCGAAAAAATGGTAGAAGTTTCTCCAGGACTAACTTATCTTAAATTTTATAGCTCTATTATGTCAGGTAAAGATTGATGTTTACATATCGGGGACTTGTTAGTTAAATAGATGTGTGTCACACACTAGTTGGACAAAGTGGACACTTGTTATAGGCACATATGAACACTTGTTAATTATAAAAAATAGACATAAATAGTAACACAAACTTTGAAGATTATGTCTGCAAGTGTTTTGAGATTTTGCTCTCCATTTCAAAGTTTGAAGTTGATGCTCTGCTCTATAGCCACAAATAGATGGTTAAGTCGTGCCTTTTTGTGACTCTATAAATATTGGTACACTATCTATTCTCTGTCACTTTTTATTTCAATTATACATTTACTCCATATATACTCTCTCTGTTTTCTCAATTTTTTCATTGTTGATGGACATCACAACATTTCAAAAACTTTACCATTTTGTAGGTGTTATATTAGAAAAATCCAAGTTCATAAAACTTTACTATTTTGATATTTTATTTAATATGACCGCACGAAGAGCGGATAGCTGGACAATAGCTTACTATGTTGATATTTTTATTTTTTTATCACTCTTATTGGCTGATCAATTACTGTTAATTTTGCTAATGCTTCCATAAAAGTTAAAGAAATTATCTCAGGTGTCGTTGCTATTTATTGCCTTCATTGATTTTGACTGTATCGGGCGATCATCAACACTGCGTCTTGGATTTTTGCAGTTGCTGCCAATACAATGGATAGGGCTTTTCTTTCCTCCATTACTCTTGGAGATAATACCGCTTATTGGGTAAACTCTTGCCAGATTTAAGGTTGATTTATTTGCATTAGAAGTTTACTGTTTACTCAATCTTTTTTGCCCAAATTCAAGTATACTGAAATGTCTAAGACTAGAAGGTTTGTTTTTATACACTCTTATTCACTAAGAGCAACTTTCGTTGGGCTGAAAGTTTTTAATTTGGAATGAGGCTTTGTTGTTAGTGTTTTTACTCAATTATTTTTTTAATGAGGAAAATAAGATTGAGTTAGAACACTTACAATAAAGTATCATCCTACACTGATCGCACATACCTCCAAAGTTTTGTCCTCTCAATCATTTGAATATCGAAACTTTAGATTCACATACCCATCGTAGTTTTCGTTGAGAAATTTTATGTTTTGGTTAATGGTGCTTAATTTTGTTTATGTACATTATATTATAGTTTTCTAGCTTTCTTCTCAAGCTATTAAATATCAATTCGATATTGAAATTTTGAGAGAAGCTCTAGTTTAGATTTTCTTACATGACAGTTGCTTCTATGTATGTTTCGTTGGTTTTAATATGATTCCATAATTTCTCTTCCTTACCATTGAGCACCATTGTCTAATGTGTAAAAATTGTTCCACTAACACTAGCATCTAAAGTTTCATGAAAACCACCATCAATTAAGTTTGGCTGGCTCATAACGGGATATATGAAGGTTTTAGTTTCATGGCTTTCAGCAATTTGTGAGGCTTTAAGAATTTGTATGCATTTGTGGTTCATGGGTCCAAAAATCTACATGTAAATCGTTTGAATGTCATCTTATGAAATTTCAGGAACATTGGGTTCAATTTTGGAAAGGATTTCTTTGCTACTATCATGGGATTTGTCTGCTATCATGAGATATTTGTTTGTTGTCACGAGTCTTAGCTATTGTCATATGTGAATCATTTACATTTGTTTGTTATCATGTGTCTTACCTACTGTTTGGGTTTTTTCGAATCTAATTGTCTTGTCCTTCTAGATTTGTTTTTTTTTCACGTCAAAATTGCATAGAAAATTGTTTTTTAAAGCCCATGATACAAGTTTATGGTACAAATAATCTCTTTGGTCCAAAAAATCAATAACAGGAACAATCATGTTTGCCTACATTTATCCTTATCCTAAAGTTCTTATTTATTTTATTCACAACATTTTCATGCAATGATTTCAAGTTAGGTTTCTTTTTTCATTTTCAACTTTTGAGTTTTTACTTATGGTTTTGTCAAATTTTGTTATCACTGCATCTTTGGTGTGTTTTCAAAGACGGTTGGAAGAATTGAAGCAACAGAAGGATGATGGTCTTCTTAGAAGTCAAGTAGTGAAGAACCAAAGGGTATGTCAATATTTTTGTGCTTCAATTTCACGTTCTACTTTTGATATTCATTTTTAAGTGCAATGAAATAAATTTGCTGAAGTTCTATTTGGTTTCTAAAGCTTCCTGGTTGGTCTAAGCTTCTAAGAATATTTCCTTTCTGGTTTTAGGCTTTGTGGGACATAAATCTTGAGTTGAGATTATTGCTTCAAAAGGCATTTTCCAATTCAAATAGATTGCCAAAGGTCTCTGGGTAGAAAACTACAATTCCTGAAATCTATATATTATTTTATATTGTTGAGTAAAAATTTTGTTCAAAATAGTCTTTGGTTAGGTAACTTCAAACAGGTAGGGATCATTATGTACCTAATTCCAAGGGCTAGGTAATTTGAAATGTATTTGAAGGTAGGTAGATTCTTCTATCTTCGAGGGGTTTTCATATTGAAATGTGTTAAGTCTTGTGGCTCTTTTCGTGGACTTATTTAGTTACTTGTGTATTATTAGCAAGTTTAAGCTTATTATTTGGATGTTTTTGTACTTCTAAGAGCTTAGCTAGCCTTTCAAATTGACTCACATCATTGCTTATTGTTTTTCTTTGGGGATTAGAAATAACGTGTATTGAATAAGTTTTGAATAGTACAATTGCATAACTATTGATACGAACATTTCTTAGCTTTACTTATGTTCATGTAATGTAATAATGAATATTGTTATTTATTTCACCATTGGTATTTATAATTTTTTTTTTCTATTTTCTTGAAATGTTTTTGTAGGTGAATGATATGATACCAGTGCATATGCAACTCATTTTCTACTCTATATTACTTTATTCTTAGGACTTTGGTGAAAATTTTGTAATTTTGAGATCTAATAGTTGGAAATTACTTTTGGTAAATTTATATAACAATATTTCTCTGGTGAAATATTGAATAATGAATGCTTTATTTTGTGATGTAATTGATAATAAAACTTCATTTATATAAAGGATGTAATGGTATATTTAATGTGTCAATTTAGTATTTTTCTATTTCTATGTTTATTCAACTACTAACAAGTTTTGAAGTAAATTCGATTGAACTATACATATCAAAAGCTAAATGATATAAGAAATCGACTGATAATTATAGCAACGAGAAAAAAAGTATAGAAATATATAATAATGCAATATAAAAGTTATATACACAACCTAGTAGTGTAAATAAAAAGGCATTATAAGTTTAAGATAACATAAAATCTGAGTTACAGTAACTATTAATACTCACATGATAGCATTAAAAAAAATTGAAGATAGCACAAAAAGTGAGCAAGAGCTATCTAAACATATAATAGCGTTAAATTAGAACGCTATTAAATGTTTTTATCTACGTAAATATGCAATAATTTCTTTATTTATTATAGCATTAGTTATAGCATTTGAAAAACGCTATCAAAAGTCATGGACTTTTAATAGCATCGGCTGTCACGACTCTCAAAAAACTCTATAAAAAGTCTTTTATAGCGTTTTTAATGAGCTATTGTATCCACTTTTTCTTGTAGTAATTTTTTTAAAAGATTTTTTTAAGGCATTTACGAGAGGAATTTTAAAACTAACTTATCTCATGTTTGAAATAAAGAAAATAGTTGTAAAGATCAAAAAGTACTTGCTAGTAATTGGAGATAACATTTAACAAAGGAAATTAGATAAAATAAAGAACTCGATGTTCTCCTAGCTTGACCTTCGTCTCTTTCGAGATTGAAGAGAGATAAATCTCGCTAGAACAACATACAAAACTGACATAAACAGAAGTGGAATAAAAAATAATAAAATAACTGTAAAGCAAGAATTTAAGTTCAACAAGTTGAAAATTATAATCTATGAATTCTAAAACTTATATGATGATGATTCTGATGCAGGAGTGCTGGGAATTTATAGTAGCTTGAGTAGTTGTAACTAGGCTGCACAAAGGGAGCGAGGGGAGCTAAAATGAAGGGATTGTGGACTAATAGACCTCCAAACAGACTCAATTGATGCGACTTGAAGAAGTCCCTTGATATGTGAATGCTCTTGATGCCTCTTGTTGTAGATTAGATTGGACGAGAAGAAGATAGAAGTTGGGCCAGAGGAGGAGCGGGCTCACTTGGTAAGAAGGCTGAAACCCAACAACTTGGGTCGGTCATAGTCGACTCGGGGTCGATGCCGAGCAGTGTTCTGTGCTGATCAGACCTCGGTGTTGAGACCTTCTCGGTGCCGAGGAGTTCTCGACTGCCGATCGAGAACTCTAATAGTTCTCTTCCGACCCCGGCGCAGTCCGATCCGAGTTTACCTTCTCTCGACCTTGGATTCGACATTGGGCCAATTATGAAACACATACGCCAAGAAGTCCAGATCTCCTAGGCACATTAGGATTCAACTTTGGTAATCCCTAAAGGGATTAGGGTTCGACTTCTATAAATAGAAGGGTAAGCCAAACCCTATAGGTATGCTCACAATACCCTACACTTTATAGTCAACTACTTCAATCCTAACTTAAGCATCGTAGCCCGTGTGACAAGAGCCACACCGACCTTAGTGCTATTCTATTTTGTAGGTCTCGTAAATCTCTTTATTCCTAGAAGATTGGTGCGACTATTGGCGGAATCCTAAAAAGCCAAATTTCTGCATCAACATGAAAACCAAGATTTGCTTTATCTGGTATCAAACACGAGCTACGAGAAAATAGAACACCTTTCAGGAGTATCAATACCGTCACACGAATCGTAAATGCATGAATATGAATAAGATTTGCAGCCCACTGCCACTAAATCACCACCCCCCCAAGTCAAACTGGTGCTTATTGTTTCACCGGGGGTCGTTATACTAGGTGCTAAAGCATGGGTGTTTTGTATCCATTGAGCAAAGACGGGTTGTAATTGTATAGCGGTATCTGAAAAAATATCTTGGGGACGCCCTAAAGCACTCATGGTATCATTATGAATATATAAACCAAAACTGTGAAAGCCTAAAAATATACACACCCAGTTCAGATGTGATATGATTGCATCGTGATGTCTAAATACACGATCTAATAGATCGTTGTAGCAAGTAGTTGGATCATAGTCTCTTACCATAAAAATTGCTGCATGCGCAGCAGCACCAACTATGAGAAATCCACCAATCCACATGTGATGTGGCAACTCGACTTCGATTCTTGAATAATCCACATCACTTCTGCTTCTATTGTAACAAAAGATTCTCTTTTTATGTGGATTATGTGGAAAAGGCCTGTATCAATAATTATGATTTTACGTATGGACAATTCCAATAGAAGCGGTATTATTATGTCACTGGTGTCAGATTGAAATGTCATTGAATGTATCCATTTTGATTCTAATAGAATMAAATTCGATTAGATATTAAAAATAAGATAAGTAAATGGAGATAGAAAAAAAATGAAGGGAACAAAAACTTGTAGAAGGGATTATTCGTCTTCCTAGTCTTCAACACAAGAAAAATTCCTTTTCTTGTTCTTATGTCGAAATAATAAAACAATAAATTATTATTGATCCCGTTCGTCAAAGATCCCTATYCTTGGTTTCAATTTTTCCCGATTTATCAGAACTTTTTTTTTAGATTTATTACATAAGTAGTGAACAAATTCAATGAACTTATAAATTTTTTTATATTAAAATAACTAAAGAAAATTCTATTAGTATATTAAAGGGTTTGTGGGGACGACTAAGATCCATAAGTGAAGACGATTGACAACGAATTAACCGAGAATTGCTGAGATCCGAGGAGATCTCAAGAGAAACAAATCGACATGGGTTCTGGAGGCAGACCATAATTTTCTAGGGTAAAGCAAGTCGATCAGTTCTAAGGCAAGACACAAGATAAATGAAGCGACAAGTTCCAGGATAAATCTTAGACGAGACAAGTCGACCATCCGAAGTCAGCCGAGAACTACTCGGACCCGAGGAGATCTAAAGTAAAGCGAATCGATAATTTTGAGGCATGACTCAAAACAAACGAAGCAACAAGTTCGAGGACAGATCCTGGAGGAAATAAGTCGACCCATCAGAAGAAAAGGATGAACCGAGAACGGGTCTTACCCGAGGAAATTCCAAATGAGACGACACCGCAAGTCTTAGGGCCAAAAGAATAACATGCCCAGAGCCCTAATCAGATCATCGAGAGTGAGCGACAAGGCTTTGGTGGTGAAGTGAGAAGTCACATCAATATTCTGACATCTCCGGTGGACGACCACTTAACCGCCAAAGGGATGATAACGTCTCATGTCGTGAGATTAGATCATGCAACTAGTGTTGTGCTCCCAGTAGCGACTCAATCGATAACGATGAAAAGGTCGATCCAAGCCCTGGTCATTGTTCGCTTCCTCATAACTTGGAAAAAATTGGTGCAAGTATACACCAAAACAATCCATTGTAGTATAAAAACAAAGTCGTCTCCACAGGGATTACAGTTTTACTTGAAATAGCAACTAAGAATACCAAAAAGTCAACCAAAAATAATTTGTTTAGAGTGGTCTGGATGCTGTAACAGTAAATGATAAAAAGAGTAAAATGAGTAAGAACAGAAATATTCTGCAATTCTACTCTAGAGCATCCGAAAATGGAAAACAGACAGAAAATGCAAAAAAGATGCGATATGATGTAAATCGAGGGGGAATCACTCTAATGCTCTCACTCACGTCTATATATGCTCTAGTAAACTCAAAATGTTGAATGCCCAAACAGACATGACTCTCTCTCGAGATACCTAAACATGTTTAACTCAAACTCCCGTTGTAGACTAAAAAAGCAATACATACAGTTTATAGGCATGAAAGAGTGAGTCTCAACCTTGAGTATTCACCATTCTACTTCAAAGAGAGAAATCTAACGCAAATAGAGGCAAACACACAGCACAAGGACTTTCCCAAGCCTCAAGTGAGCATAACAAACTAATAATGTTGGCCAACCAAAATCAGTAAGATGAAAGAATAAAAACACTTCTATTAAATCAGNACACACAGCACAAGGACTTTCCCAAGCCTCAAGTGAGCATACAAACTAATAATGTTGGTTAAACAAAATCAGTAAGATGAAAGAATAAAAACACCTCTATTAAATCAGCATAAATATATATGAGTTACTAAAACATAAATAGATGAGAGCTACAGCAAGTTCATCCCCCCCCCCCTCTCACCCTCAAAGGTGGGGTTTAGTTCATAACAAAAGAAAAGAGAATAGTGGATAGAAGAGAAATTGACTCCATCAGTGAATAAGACAACAGAGAAATGGAAGCTTTTTGGGCAGTAAGATGAAAGACGCCAAGGAGAAGCAGCCCACGCCATTTTTCGATAAGAAAGGGTAGGGAATGTTCTTTAATTTCGATGCCCAAATGAATTTTCTGTTTTGGGGCTCTCTGTGGCGGCTGTGCACTGTTCTGATATTTATATCGGGTCCTTAAAAATTAGGGCAACACCAGGAGGCTGTACGAACACGATAAAACTGGTGCAAATTAGTTACTGTGCAGTCACACGCTCTAGAGCATCCTATGCAGCGTCCAGCTCCAGCAACAATTTCACAGCCTTGGAAGCACTTGACTTGTCCTCAACAAATTCTCCAATTCCTATACAAAACATCCATAATTAAGCATAATTCATTCGAAATGAGAGAATTGAGAATTTTAACAGCTCAAGGACCTAACTAAATGATTTCTTTTATTTTCCATCGTCTTTTGATAAGGACTCTTACATTTACACACCAAAATTACCTAAATTATACCACAAAACACTCTCTCATGGAGAGTTATCAGTCATCGCATGGAGTCTGTTAAGGTTGACTTTTTACTGTAGAAATATGTGTCGGTAGACCTGTTTGACCATGATTTTGACCCTTTTCCCATCATTATTTTGTTGGGTTTGTAAGGTAATTGCAAACAAAGTCCCACATTGGCTAGGGAAGAGAATGATCATAGGTATGTAAGATAGGACAATTATCTCCATTGGTATGAGGCATTTTGGGTGAAACCAAAAGCAAAGCCGTGCGGGCTATGCCCAAAGCGGACAATATCATACCATTGTGGAGATACATGGGGTACTGGAAGGATCAGATAGTAGATTATCTACATTCCAAGGAATTGGAATTACCATTAGACAAGAAGCCGGATGACATGGAAGAAGCCAAATGGAAAAAGTTGGACAGGAAGGTGTTGGGTACGATTCACCTAACATTAACAAAAAAATGTGCAGAGCAGCGTAGCTAAGGAGACTACAACAATGAGGCTGATGAATGCACTGTCCAACATATATGAGAAGCCCTCAGTAAATAATAAGGTGTATCTCGCAACTAATTTTTTTAATTTGAAGATGGATGAAGGTACATCTGTGGCTTCCCATATAAATGAATTCGATACGTTGATTAACAAACTGGTTGCTGTGGATTTAACATTTACAGATGAATTAAATGCTATATTGTTGTTGAGATCCTTACCTGACAGTTGGGAGCCTATGAATGCAGCTATTTCAAATTCTTGTGAAAAAGAGAAGTTGAAATTCGCAGATGTCAGAGATGCAGCTCTTGGAGAGGAGATTCGCAGAAAGGATTTTGGTATTGCGTATACTTCTAGTACAGCATTGAATGTGGACAGAGGAAGAAATAATAACAAAGACCACGGAAAACGTGGAAAGTCAAGAAACAACAAAAGCAAGTCTAGAAACAGCATACTAGAATGTTGGAATTATGGTAATACAGGACATCTGAAGAGGAACTGCAAAGTCCCAAAGAAAGCTAAGGGGAAAGAAGCTGGTGCAAATGTTGTTTCTAAAGAAATACATGATGTTCTAGTTCTTGCAGTTGAGGGTGCTCATAACACATGGATGGTGAATTCAGGTGCGTCTTTTCATACAACAGGACAACGTGAAATTCTTGAGAATTATGTTGCAGGAAATCATGGAAAGGTGTATCTTGCTGATGGATAGCCTTTGGACATCATTGAGATTGGTGACGTTAATTTAAAAATGGCGAACGGTTCAGTTTGGAAGATTCGCAAGGTACGTCACGTTCAGAATATGATGAAGAACCTGATTTCCATGGGGCAGCTGAATAATGAAGGATGTGAAATATCCTTTAGTCAAGGAAACTGGAAAGTAACATAGAGTTCAATGGTGATTGCTCAAGGAAGATAGTTAGGAGCTTTGTATGTCAACGACAACGACAAAGATATGATAGCTGTTGTAGATCATTCGAGTCAGACCCAATGATGGCACAGTAGGCTGGGACATATGAGTGAAAAAGGTATGAAATTTCATCACTCTATAGGGAAGCTAGAAGGACTTAAGGCAGTGGAACACAAGTTATGCGAAGGATGCATATTTGGGAAACAGAGTCGTGTCAGTTTCTCAAAGACAGGTTCAACGCCAAAGTCTACAAAATTGGAGTTGGTTCACACCGATATGTGGGGGCCTTCTGAAGTTTCTTCCATTGGAGGTTCTAGATAGTATGTAACTTTCATAGACGACTCAAGCATGAAGGTATGGACTTATTTTATTAAACATGAGTCTGATGTGTTTTCTGTGTTCAAAACATGGAAGGCTATGGTAGAGAATGAGACAGACCTGAAAATCAAAAGCTTGAGGTCAGATAATGGTGGTGAGTATGTTAGTAGGGAATTCAAGAAATATTGTGAAGACGGTGGAATTGTGATGGTAAAGACTCTTCCAGAGACACCACATCAGAACGGTGTGGCGGAGAGAATGAACAAGACGTTGAATGAGCGTGCTAGGAGCATGAGAATGCATTCAGCATTGCCTAAGATGTTTTGGGCAGAGGCAATCAATTGTGTGACCTATCTGATCAATAGGAGTCCGACCACATCACTAGACTTCAAATTGCCTGAAGAATTCTGGACTGGTAAATAGGTAAACCTTTCCCATCTAAAGGTTTTCGGTTGTGTATCTTACCTTCACATTGATGCTACAGACAGGAGTAAATTGGATGCCAAATCCAAGAAATGTTTCTTTATTGGGTATGGTGGAGCTGAGATAGGTTACAGATTTCGGGATGACCAAAACAATAAGATTATCAGAAGCAAGAACGTGATCTTCAATGAGAAAGTCTTATACAAAGACAGAAATAAAGTCGATTCAGGAAAGATAGAGTTAGATGAAAGCACAGAGAAGACTCAGTATATAAGTCCTCCTGAGGTTGAGACTAAAACAACAGAGATTGAAGATCAGAATACAATTACTCCTGAAGAAACAGTTGTGGGATCTGTGAACAGGTTGAGGAATCTGATCAACCAGTTGTGGAAACTGATCAGGTTCAAAGAACACCACCACCAACAGTTAGAAGATCTAGCAGAACAATCAGACCACCACAGAGGTATTCCCATATATTAAATTACATTTTACTGACTAACAGAGGTGAACCTGAATGTTATGAAGAGGCGGTTCAGTTGGAAGACTCTGTTAAGTGGGAGTTAGCCATGAAAGATGAAATGAATTCTCTAATGATCAATCAGACATGACAACTTGCTGAGTTACCAAGAGGTAAGAAAGCTTTCCAGAATAAATGGGTATATAGAATCAAACAGGAGCCCGATGGCAGCAAAAGATACAAGGCTAGACTTGTAGTCAAAGGCTTTCAACAAAAGGAAGGTATTGACTTTAATGAGATTTTCTCTACCGTAGTTAAACTAACTATCGTTAGGACTGTTCTATCAATAGTGGCAAAAGAAGATTTGTTCGTAGAACAAATGGATGTAAAAACAGCTTTTCTTCATGGTGATTTGGAGGAAGAAATTTACATAGTGCAGCCATAGGGATTTATAGTACAGCGGCAAGAGAAAATGATATGCAAACTTCAGATAAGCCTGTATGGTCTCAAACAAGCACCCAGACAATGGTATAAGAAGTTTGACAGTTTTATGTGTAGCAGTGGATTTCAGAGGTGTCAGATAGATTATTGCTGTTATATAAGAACTCAGGGTAACTCATTCATCATTTTATTACTATATATTGATGATATGTTGATAGCAGGACCAAACAAAGAAGAAATTCTGAAGATAAAGGCTGAATTATCTAAAGAATTTGACATGAAAGATTTTGGAGCTGCCAAACAAATCCTAGGGATGAAGATAGAGAGAAAAGATGGTATTTTGACACTGTCGCAGAAAGAGTATGCATGGGAAATGCAAAACTTGTGAGTACTCATTTAGCTAGCCATTTTAAATTATCAAAAAAGCACTCACCAACTACTGAGCAGGAAAGAGATTATATGGCTAAAGTGTCATATGCTTCAGCTATAGGAAGCTTGATGTATGCCATCGTTTGTACAAGACCTGATATTGCACATGCAGTGGGAGTTGTCAGAAGGTATATGAGTAATCCAGGAAAGCAACATTGGGAGGCTATGAAGTGGATATTCAGATACTTGAGGAAGACGACTAATTATGCTCTGCACTTTAAAAGATCAGATTTTAAACTGCAGGGATATGTAGATGCAGATATGGTAGGGGATACAGATGGCATAAAGAGTACTACCGGGTATGTTTTTTCGTTGGGTAATACATTGATTAGCTGGTTCTCCAAACTGCAGAAGATAGTAGCACTTTCTACTACAGAAGCTAAGTACGTTGCAGTTACTAAAGCAAGCAAAGAAATGATATGACTTCAGTCTTTCTTGGAAGAACTTGGTTTGAGATTGGGAAAAGGGACTTTGCATTGTGACAATCAGAGCGCTATTCATTTAGCAAAGAATTCAGTATTTCATTCGAGAACGAAATACATACAGATAAGATACCATTTTATCAGATCAGCTTTGGAAGATGGAATGTTGTTGCTTGAAAAGATTCCAAGTTGTCAGAATGCAGCCGATATGTTTACCAAGGTCGTCCCTATTGATAAACTAAAGTTGTGGGCAACTTCAGTTGGACTTCTCCACTGTAACGCCCCGAGTCCCTCAGGTTAGTTGGTCTCAATTCAGGAGATTTTTCATTTAAATTTCTAAATTAATTGTTAAATTAAATTTATACATATTCATCGGGCTCTAAACTCCAATTAAATTTATATTCGCCGGACTTCGTGTAGTGGGCC
>NW_019104612.1:114318-126393 GCF_001995035.1 Momordica charantia
CCTGGTTAGTGTTGAATGTCCGTCGGTGATAATAGTGGGAATTTTGTATTGTTGAACTGCTGAGATCTGTTGTAGAATGATGTATGATTGTAGGGAATGTTCGTTAAAGTGGATTTATTTTGGAAATGTTTGTTGTCTGAATTCGTACGAAGTGTTTGGCGTGTCTCATGAGTTTTTATTATATCCAGCAGTGCTTATTGAATATGGACGTTGGATATTAAGTGTTTGGATGAATTGTGTTGGGCTCCAATCGTTTGCAATTTGTTGACTATGCTCTGTTATGACTAAACTCACTGTGGCGCTGTTGATAAGATTTGTTATGTTGTGAAAGCATGTTTGGTTTATTGTTTTGCTATTAGAATGATGTTTATGTTGTGGAAGCATGCTGAAATGTGTTGTGAGCTGTGAGATGCATTGAAATCAGACTAGTGGTGGTGTTGTTGATGGGCGTTGTGGTGGTTGGTGTTGTTAGGGAGTTAGTACTGGAATCTTGGTTGGAGGCTAGAGACGATATGTGGAGTTTTGCAAATTATGAAGTGAATGGGTGAGTGTCAGGGCCTCGGGTATAAATGGTCGGGGGCTGATACGTCACTAATTGGGTATCGAGGCCTCGGGTATAAATGGTCGGGGGTCGATGCGAGAAGTCTTTCGAAAGGAGAACTATTGGGGCCTTGGGTATAAATGGTCAAGGGCCAATAGATTGTAAGACATCGAGGCCTCGGGTATAAATGGTCGAGGGTCAATGCACTAGTGTCGGTGCTCTGGGTATAAATGGTCAGGGGCCGACACTACCAAAAGAATGGTTTCGAAGAGCTCGAACAACTGAGGTGAGCATAGTTGTATTTGAGGTGTTAGGGAGCCAGGTGGACGGTAATGGTTTTTATATGATTGTGGTTAGCATCGGGTCTTATAGAGCATGTTTATGGATGAATGTATAATGTATTAGTAGAGCATGTCTATGGTTGTTCGCATACTGTAATGATAGAGCATGACGATGTATGTTTCCTTTATGGTTATGAGCATGATGTTTGTATGTGCTTGGTGAGGGCTACTTACGGAGTATATTTTATACACTCACCCCCCCTCTACAATGATTGTTTCAGGTGAAGGACTCGTGGGTGACCATGGTGATGGGACGGAGGAGACCTGACGAGCGAGGACCATAGGCTACTTAGTTTTCCTATTTAGTTTAATTCATTGGTTGGGGCTTTATGTTGTGGCCAATAAACGGTTTATTTGCATTTGAATAATTGAGAGATTTTTTCCTTGTTGTTAGTTTTGCTTCGGGTTAGGTGCCTATTTGAGTTTTATTCCATTTGTTTAGATTCATATAGATTGAATAATAAACTTGCCTCGTGAAGTGTTTCACGAATGTTGTTGAATGTTATTCCATGAGATTGGTTATCGTTAATTTGATGGGGATTGGAACTTGATTTTATAAGTTTATGTGCATAGGAAGTTGGCAGGATGTAGCCAGGGTCAAATTTGATTAGTTGGGTAGTTAATGTGACCTAGAGGTGTGCGGAAATTCTGGGTCGTTACACAGTTGTATGGACGCAACAGATACACGTACAAGTATACACGATATCTGTCGATCGTAGCACGAAACGAGATCAAATCCACATAGACTTACGAAAATATTATTAACTATGCTTGAGGATACAAAAAGTAAAAAAATAAAAAAAAAGGTTGATTGTATCGAAAATAAAGAACAATATCATAACAAAGCAATAAACGATCTCAGCAGCGAACACACTTTAAGATGCTGACAATAGGAAAAAGTAACAGCCAAAATAGCAGAAAGGAGAGTTAAATAGATATGGAAAAGAGGTGGAGACATAACATGCTTCCAGTCAATCCTAACCTACACTCTAGCACGAAAGTAGTTGTTAATGTTTAACTCAACATGGTTTCCTTCGAGACAGCCAAACATGAATACCCACAACTCCCGTTGCTAAATATTCAAGCAATAAACTCAAGTTCTAAGCATGATTAGGGGATCCCATTCCTGAGCATCCACAACCTTACTAAAAAAAAGTAGCTAATCACAAATAAAGCAAGTTAGCTCCCTAAGCCTTCCCGGATCATACAGACGCTAGCATACAAAACATAGTGGCCAATAATGTTCAGTAAGGATTAAGAAATAAACACAGCTCTATTTATTAACAATAGATATCAGCTAGAGTTTAGTTGTTCATCAGTTACAGCATGTAAATCTTCCTCAAAATGAGTTTAGCTCATCGAGGAAGAAGAAAATACAATGGGTAAAGGAAGGTTACAACCCATTTCAAGAAAAGAGAAGAAAACTGAGAATGGAGATGACAACTCGAAGCAGCAGCCGAATATCCTTCCCTGTCGTCCGCTCTCTCTCTTGAAAATGGTGACAGACCTTTCTGAAAATGGTGAAATTCCTCTCCCTTGTCTTTTCCAACACTAAAGAATGTTTTCTGTTGAGATATGTGTGTGGCGGCTAGGATATCTTGTCCCTTTTATATCTGGTCTCAATTTTAAGGCACCCAGCTGGAGATTGTATAGGCATGGTAATTTTCCCGTGTCTGGGACAGTTACTGCGCTGTAAATCCATGCTCCAACGATTCTTCGCTCCAGCTCTCTTCTACCCTGCCCTGAAGATGCTTCATTTAATCTTTTCTGGGCTTAGCGCTTTCTTCATGTCTTGTCTTCTCTTTCCAAACCTGCACAATTAAGCAAAAAATAAGAGAGTTTAGCACATTTTTTAGTCAAAGCATTCAAGACATGAGACTTTTAGCTCGAACTTCGATTTCTAATAGTATTTATGAGATTTGAGAGCTAAATTAGGCACACTTTGACATTTCTTCACACAAAAACACCCATATTTACTATACCAACTCTCTTTTGAAGAGTTATCAACAGTGAGCCACAAGGATGCTTTAGTTTATGCTTCTAGATTTGAGGTTGATAGGGGATCTGAGAGACAGATGATGTATAGRGTTGCAGATGGTTCAGGGCGAGACTTGAAATGACCAGCAACAATGACAACAAAGCAAAAGAAGAAATTCTACCATTAGTTCAAGTATAACAGCTGGGAAGTAAAGGAAGGGGAAAGGGGAATAACTCAGTGATGAAGTCGCGTGGGAGCCCTAGTTGTCAGACTGTTTGGCATGCATCGAAGGAGAAGACTACAGTGAGTGCTGAAGTCAAGGACAATGTCTTTAGAGTGGCAAACAGACTTGGGTGGGAGTGTCAAGTCATTAGAACAGATATCTACCTCCAGAGGTCGTTGGGTTCAATCGAGGAAGGGAGCATAAGAGACCACTTAAATTGTGGGAGCACGTGATTATGTCTCTAGCGTTTGGGAGACAAAACCAAGTAGGATTACTCAATATTGATGCAATCACATATGGAGCTTGGATAGGAGATGAAACCTTGGTTGGTGTTAAGAAGATGTTGGAAACTATTGGTGTAGTGGGAGTAAAGCCTTGGTTGGTGCAAAGAAGATGTTGATAAGCTATAAGCTGTTGGTGCAGTTAGAACTGAGACACGAGGGACACTGTTGTTGCAATGGAGGTGAGATTGTTGTTTTGTCTCTAAGTGGTAGATTGTTGGGATGTGGAGACAAATGAGTCAAAATGTTTTAAAAAGCCCAATTAGTTTCTTTCTTGTTGATTAAGTTTGTGCCATTATTATATATATGGAATGTTATTTGTTCATTTTACCTAGCCTTGAGTAAAGAAACGAAAAGGGGTGGCGGCATTTTGTGGAAAAACCTTGTCGCTGTTGGCTTTTTGGCTCTTAATCTCAGTTAGATAATTTAATTAATTAATATTTTGATGATAATAAACACACTTAATATTAATTGTTTTTGGTGTGTACGAATTATTGTTATAAATTATAAATTTATCATGAGCTTCAATAATATTATATGATTTACTAATAATATATATTTTGTTTAATAAAGAGTTTTAGTGTTTTGAAGTGTCCACAGTGTAGAGCGAAATACAACGTTTCCATTGGATCTTGAATCGTCGCTCAAATGAAGAATTTATAGACATAACACGTTTGAAGAAAAAATACCAAGTGGATGACATGGCGAACGTGGACTAATCACAAAGGGACATGTGGCAAGCTAAAAATTTCAGTTTATAAATTAAAAAAGAAAAGGAAAGAAAGTGAAAAGAAGAAAAAGAAAAGGAAAAAAAAAAAAGAAAGAGGAGAAGAAAAGAGAGAGAGAAGAAAAGAAATGAAAAAGTTACCGATGGAAAGGTTAAAAAAAAAGTCAAATTACATTAAATGCTTACATGACTTTATTTGATTAAAAAAAAAGAAAAAGAAAAGAGGTAAAAAGAAGAGGAAGTTACCTTTGGAGGCCTTTTATTATTATTATTATATTATTATTATTATTATTACTACTATTTTAATTTCAATTAAATCTCAACCTTTTATTTCTACTCAAGTTCCAACCAATGACCCAACTCAAGTTCCAACCAATGACCCAAATTGATTTTGATTTCAAATCAATTTCAAACTATTTTCTTTCTTATATTTGAACACCACTTCTCTCTCAAAATTGAACATTTTCTCTCCCAATTTTGTCTCCAATTCATCAATTATAGGAGTTAGCAAAGAGGTCCAAAAAACCGAGCCAACCGACCAAAATTGACAAAAATAAGGTTGGTCAGCTGGTTTCATGGAATGCTCGGTCGATGGTCGGTTCTGAAATTTTAGAACCAACTAATCGGTTGATCGGAGTGTTAGAAAAATACATTTCCGACCAACCGACTGAAATTTGAAAAAATATATATATAAAGGAAGTGCTGTGCACCAGTTTCCACTTCCCAACAAACAATCTACTGGTTTTTTTTTTAATTTATATTATATTTTAATTCTTAATAACTATCCTAACCCTATTCTAGCCATTTTCTAACCTTTCCCCTTCCCCATATCTTATCATTTTTTCTTTTTCTCCTTCTTGTGCGCCGTCCGACCTTTTCTTATTCTTCATCCTTCTTCTTTAACTTTTTTTTCTTCTTCTTCAAATTTGAACGTGTTTGTTTTCTTATTTAATTTCAATCCTTGTGGTCCTCACCCCACCCTCTCACCATATTTTCAAGTTCAAGTTTCATCTTCATTTTTTTTCTTATTTACACTTTAACAGCACCGCAACACTTTCAACCGCCAACGTGGGTCGTCGCCGCAGTCTCACCTTAACCCAGGTTGTCGTCGTAGCCTCACCTTAGCGTCAGTCATCGCCACAGAGGTCACCATTTGTGTAAAGCGACTTCTCTTTTTGGGTAGGAAAAAAATAGTAAAACTGACTAAACCGACTGATTGAACCGACTCTTTGGTCGATCGGATGAATGTTCCTGCTAAAAGAAGTCGGTTTCCATGACGTTGTTAGTTTTCAGCGGTGGTTTTGGCAAAAAACCAACTCCGCCCAACCGATGTTCACCCCTAATCCATTGTTCATCTCTCTAAAAGCTTTAATTTATGTTTCAATTCTTGTGAGAGATTTCCTTTTGAGAGATCCTTGAACTTGTAATTTTATTTTCTCTTAGTCATTTGAGGGCTTTTATTTGTAAGATTTTTTCTTACAAATTTGTGAGTGAAAATTTGTATATCTACTATTTGAGAGAGTTGGTCAGCTTGTGCATTCAAAATTCCAATTCTTGGAACGGTTGCCTTTGAGCCCGGAAAAGAGTATTGTAATGGTTTGATCTTGAACCGTGGAAAGGATTGGGTTTGTTCTTGCTCCCGGAAAAAGAACATTGTACCAGTTGGACTCTAAGCCGTGGAAAGAGTCGAATTCTTCAATTGAACACCCAAGAGAAGCTTGGGAAGTGTAGTAGGCCGGTTGTTGCCAAACCACTATAAATTTTCGGTGTCATTTTGACACGACCTGTCCCAAACACCTACTAGCCCTAGAACGAGTAGCGTCGACTACAGACCCCGAGTAACTACAAAGTCCATGGTCAACTTCTCTTAATCTTGACCTGATCTTTGACTAACAAGCTCTGAATGGATGCACAATAAAATAATATTATTTACACAATAACCATTCTTACATCTATTCTAAGCATTCTCTTCTATCAAAAGGGTGATAACAGTTTTATAATAACTACATGTACGTACAAAGTGATATGCAAATCCTCAAATACTCTCAATGGCAGAAGCTGAACTAAATTCTCCTTGAAACTCAGAAAGTTAGATACTCATGTATAATAACCTAGGGGGAAAAACAAAACATAAACAGTGAGCTGGAAAGCACAGTGAGTGCTAAGTTATAAGAAAATAATTTCGTAAAATTTCTTTCATAAACAACTAAAAATTCAAATCTTAAAACAAACTTCATAAATATGAAGAAACAAACATTCTCATTTAAATTTCATAAAACGTGAGCAACTAAAAGCTTAGTAAACTTTCTCAAGATCAAACTTGTAACAACATTTCTTTCTACGTAAACTGAAAAGACAACGCTTTCCAGTCCAAGATTCGGACCAGGATTTGGAATCCGAATTTGGCCCTAATTGCCCCGGCATTCACATGTGTCCCATGCGACCTAGTTACGCCAACTTCTCAACCTGCTCTAAAACACATTATAAAACATATAAAACATTCTTCTTTCAAACATAAAACAGATAGATAAAACTGAACACTAAACATGTATCCATATTCTATTCTGGTCTACTAGCATAGAGTAATCTCAATACACACAGCAGAATAATTCTTTCAACACGTGGAGTCAAATGGTCCCAAAGACCTTCTATTTCTAGGTATAATATTGAAACAGATTCACGTAGCATACGGGTAATCACCTTGATACAATAACATGGTGGTTTGAAAACTATTCTCATAAACTGTTCTAAAATTCTTTTCTTCTTCTTTCTAATCCATTTTCTAACTTTCTCAAATCATTTCTAAAATCTTTATTTCTAAGAACATTTCATGAAATTCTAAAATCATTTATGAAATTTCTTTCTGAATACCTTTCATAAGCTTTAAACATTTCCTTAAAATCATAAAACATTTCTAAATTCTCTGACGAACACATTTTCTTCCATTCTCAGTAGAAATGCTAAATCATACATAATATATATAATTTCTCAGAAAGTCTATCATAAGTATCCAAAAAACGTTTAATAAAATAACCACTCACAAATCCTTTAAACCGGATCGTATGCTGTTCCAAATTCTGCTTTACCTGAAATATCAATCCAATATCAAATTATTTTACTTAATTCCAACATAAATTAATTCCAATAAAATCACAATAACTTCAAAATAAATCAATTATCCAAATCCACATTCTCTCTCTTCATTTAAAATCATCACTTCTTCTCTTTCACACTACCTTACAAGTGAGACCCACAACCAAGCAATTTATCTTGCTTCCAACTTCCAACGTGATGACCCATTTTTCTTGTTACCGATTTTCTTTTCATATTTATTTTTATTCACAACAACCCTCCATTTTAAGGTGGACCCCACTATCTCCCCTTTCTTCTTCTTCATGGTCTTCTTCCTTCCTCCCTCTATACTTTTTTTCCTTTTCTTTTCTCAGCCAAAGTGCCTCATACACTAGCATTTTGTTCTATCATTATTCTCAACCTTCTATTTTCCTCTTTCTTCTTCAATGGTCCCAGCGAACACTTAATACTTGCTTCATGATTTCTCTTTATAAATTTCCATTGGAAACCCAAATAACAAACTCACAGATTCTCCACTTAATTGATCATCCTAATCCATTGTCATTTCAACTAAGAATAACAAATGTTCTTAGTTCTTACTATTCAAGAAAAATCCATAAATCTCAAAAGGACTCTTTATTTCAAAAAATTCACCATTTAACATTAGCAAAAAGTCCTATAATTTAGGGATTCTCAAGCTTTAATCTCTATAAAGTTACCTAAATTCACATTCTCAGCACTTTGAATCAAGCTTCTTAACCTGATTTGTCGAACTCTGTCTCTTTCTCTAGTTTTTGAACTCAATCAAGGAGAAGCATAGAGTTTTTTTTTCCTCCATTTCGTTTCTTTCTTTTCTACCCTTTTTCCTTTTCTTTAATTATCGTTTCTTTTCTTTTCTTTTTTTTTTTTAACACCACACGTCACATGTACAATTGCAAAACACTTTACACATGCCCTCATCTTTGGATCCCAACATTTTCCTTTTTTTTTCTTTTACACCAAAGGACCAAAATAACCTTAAAGATGAATAGCTTTCCAAAATCCGAATTTCTTTTTTTTTTCTTTTCTGTTTTTTAAAAAAACCCATGTCCAATGTGTCCTTACACATTTTCTCTATCCCTATCTTATTTAATTTGTGCAATTAATTTTATATTTTTATTTGTTGCATGAATTAATTGCTATAATTTGTTGTTCATGTATATGTGCAATATTTACATTTGGATTAATTAGGGTGCTTGAAATATATTTCTAATTTATTGATTAATTTTGTGTTAAAATTATTTATTTGTAAAAAAATTTATATAATTGTTTAAATTTGAGCCCACCATGCTAAAAAGTTTGTAAGTTTAATTAAACCCTATTCATCATCTCTAGGGTCATACCAATCCAACAGCAACGGCATTAGTAGTGAGGCAGAGAGACAAGCGAGGAACATTTGGGTTGTAGTGAGTCGTCGACAACTCGTGTTCGTGTCTATTGCTGAGGTTTTTCATTCCTATACCTAAGTATATTGTGTTAAATACTTAAAAGGTAGGGGGCATTTGTTGGGACTACTATAAGGTGAATATCTCGAGTAGATATTTGAGTGCTTTATATTTAATATCATATTTTAGTGGAACTTGCATCTGAGGGGAAGAATGGAGTAGTTCATAAACTGTTGGGGTGAACCAGTATAAATTCTTGTGTCGTTTATTGCTTTCCGTATATTATATATATATATATATTTGTGTTGCGTGATGTGCTTAGATAACTAGATATAACTATGGAACAAAGAATTGTTTGGAGTGCTTAATTTCCCAACAAAATCCAAGATTTATTCAAGAAATTCCATACTATATTGGAAATACCATCTACCTTATCTTAAATACAAGACATCCAACATGATATAATTCTTCCCTAAGCAACACTACCAAATCTACCACATTACAGGATTAGTCGTAGTAAATATAAAATTATACATTATCAAATACAATAAGATACATATTCAACCAAGTCTTAGTCCATATGTTGTTTCGGCAAACACAAATTGACTGTGGAAAGATTTTTTGAGAACATCGACAGTAATTGTTCTAGAATATTCTACTAACAGTTTATGGTATTTTCTTTTATCTCTACACTTGTTAGTCATCCTCATCATCAGACTCAAAGCCCAATGGGTGACCCAAGTCCAACTCAAACTTGATCCAAGCTCGACCCAAAGTCAACGTTTGAACGATTTGACCAAGCCCATGAAGGGATGTGAATCCCGGAGCAGAAGCGGACCGTTGTTCGTGATATATAGGCAACAAAATCAAAATGTGCAAGAAGAAAAAAAAGGGGGAAATATTATACCTTTGAAGAACTTTTCTTCAATGAATTTCTCTCGAACACCACCGCTGAATCTTCCTTACTATCCTCTTGGGTTTCGAGATCACGCTTGTGGGAGCGTTTCCTTGGAACGAGAGGGAGAGTTTGAGAGAGATCGATTGAAAGAGAATTGGCAGTTCAACTTTTTTTTTTCTATTCTCTTGTATTTTGCAGAACTGCAAAAGGAAGAACAAAAAGCAGTGACGTGGGGAGTTACCCCACGTCACTTAACTGCCCACTCCCCAAAATTGCAGGGGAGTGAATTATTAATTTATATATTAATATTACCAATTAATAATATTAATTAATATATATATAATAATTAATATATATATATATATAATTTATTAATTAATCATATTAATTAATAAATATAATTAATTATTAATTGGTTATTAATCCAATTAATAATTAATTAATAAATATATATATAAATCAAATAAATAATTAACACTTAATTATTTATTATAAAATTAGAATCATATTCTAAAACATTTCTGTCGCATAACCTATAGTTGTAATGTACATCTTATGCACATTATTTTTAACCTATAGTTTTAATATGAATCATATTCATATTAATTTTATTTGAATCTCATTCAAATAATTTCTCTCACAATATATAGTTTTAATTTATAATTAACTATATATTATAATGTATAAATATACATATAATCCCTTACGTAATTTGAACAATTCAAATTCTTCCAAAAACTTGATCTTCGTTTTACCCATTATGAGCTAGCAAGGGGACCTAATGGACCTACAGATCAGAAGCTCCAAGAATGCAAGATTAATCAGTCAAACTCATTGACCGAGTTAATCAAGATTCGTTAACTACGGGTCATTCCAATAAAGACCCGCAATTGCACTCTTCTCACTACAGAATGTTTTCGTGTCCATGGATATACGACCATTAATGACGAGTCAATCCTTCACGAGTGCTCGTAACTCAAGTTGGGTCAAATTACCATTTTACCCCTGAGTTACATCTTACTCCTTAAATATCATTGCTCCTCTAWTGAACAACCCGGTTATGGTCTGACCAATAACCAGAAGTCCCTCTCGGGCCAATGAGAGGGTGGGGCCCCTTGTTCAAGTCTCGGAGTCAGCATTTAAGGCAACACTCATCTACTCCCCTAAAGTCGGAGAGGAGTGAATTCCATCTTGTGAAGTTATGTTCCCAGCTCCCCACTCGGTCTCGTCCCCAAAATGGAAAGAATGTTGAGTCGGCAACTTGTGCCACTCTCACCATTACAGATCAAAGGACGAGCCCTCACGGGCAGGAGTTCATAACTCACTCTGGATTGAGAATGAGTTGATTGGTCATCCTAAGAAACAACAATCTATTGTTAACGGTATTACATCTAAAGATTGGCTATTTCGTGGTCCGGTCTTATACAAACTCATTGTATAGGATACCACCACTCGCATGTCTCTACATGAACGACCTGGATCGAGTCGTCTGTAACCTTTACAGAGTGGGCCGTATCCATAGTGTTGCCAGGATAAGGTACCCAGCCTTATCCATATACTATAGACCTTTTAGGTTATCCACGGGACATTATCCACTTGTATATCAGGGTATATCAAATATATACCTCGTATATCAGGGGTATATCAATTATATACCCTGTATATCAAATATATACCCAGTACATATACTGTCCCGGTTACACTAAAATAACCTCGGATGTTTAGTTTATTGGATTTTGGACAATGCAATGCTATGAATTCAACAACAAATTTATTGAATAAAACTTTATTGAATATACTTTGTTTTTACACAAAATACAAACTACGAGTTTAGGGCAACACACCCAACAAACTCCCACTTGAACTAAACTCGAGTGGGTGTACGTTATCATAAAGCAAAGGGAAAATACAATAAACTAGGACATACTCTATACCCATTACATTTCTCCCACTTGCCCTAGACTAACTGTACAATGCTCGTAGACCTAGACTTTCTAGATAGCCCTCAATCACTTTAGCCGTGAGAGCCTTCGTAAAAGGATCAGCAATGTTGTGCTTCGAAGCTATCTTTGTGACGATCACATCTCCTCGTTGCACTATCTCCCGTATAAGGTGGTACTTCTTTTCGATATGTTTGCCTCTCTTGTGGCTTCAAGGTTCTTTAGAATTTGCCACAGCACCACTGTTATCACAATAAAGTGTGATGGGCAAGTTCATGTTTGGAACGACTTCCAAATCTGTCAAGAACTTTCTAAGCCAAACCGCCTCTTTTGCTGCTTCACAAGCTGCAACATACTCAGCCTCCATGGTGAAGTCTGTGATGCATCATTGTTTGATGCTTCTCCAAACTACCGCTCCTCCGTTAAGAGTGAATACTGACCCCGACGTGGATTTTCTTGAATCCTTGTCTGTTTGGAAGTCAGAGTCAGTGTATCCTGTAAGGATCAAATCCTTAGCGCCATACACGAGCTTGTAGTCCCTCGTCCTTAGCGTATCCTTGATTATTTGTTGGCTAACTTGAAGTAATTCGGGCTAGGTTTTACCATTATAAGACCAAATCCCAAATCCAAAACCATTATTTGTGACCACT
>NW_019104612.1:159662-178542 GCF_001995035.1 Momordica charantia
AACTTCCGGACTTCCAACAACGAGGCCGAGTATGAAGCACTTCTAGCAGGTCTGCGGATCGCCAGGGCGCTGGGGGCCTCTCACATTAAGGTCTTCAGTGACTCCCAGCTGGTCGTGAGCCAGATCAAAGAGGAGTATCAGGCAAAAGACTATCGAATGGAAAAATACCTGAGCAAGGTCAGATCGTACCTCGCCTAGTTTACGACCTACGAAGTAAGCCAGGTTTCAAGAGCAGAAAATTCTAATGCTGATGCCTTAGCTAAATTAGCGTCAGCGTATGAGACCGATCTGGCCAGGTCGGTCCCTGTCGAAATCCTGGAGAATCCTTTGATCTCCGAGTCAAATTTGATGGAAGTCGACACTCCGGAGCCCTCGTGGATGGATCCAATCGTGGACTTCATTAAAGGAAATCCACCACAAGATCCTAAAAAGCACAAAAAGATGACAAGGAAAGCAGCTCGGTTCATAATTCGAGATGGAGCATTGTACCGACGCAGCTTCTCTCTCCCTCTGTTGAAATGTGTAACCCCTGAGGAAGGCCTGTATGCCCTCAGGGAGATCCATGAAGGAGTGTGCGGCAACCATTCAGGAGCCAGGTCGTTGTCGGCCAAGGTGGTCCGGCAAGGATATTACTGGCCTACCCTCGACCAGGATGCCAAAAAGTTTGTAAAAACTTGCGACAACTGCCAGCGCTTCGGAAATATAATCCACCAGCCGCCCGAGCTACTCACCCCATCTCGGCCCCGTGGCCATTCGCGCAGTGGGGGATTGACATCATCGGTCCTTTCCTTTTGGGCAAAGGACAGACAAAGTTTGCCGTTGTGGTTGTGGACTACTTTACAAAGTGGGCCGAGGCGCTCTCCCACATTACGGAGTCCAAGGTCACGTCCTTCGTGTGGGCAAACATTGTATGCCGTTTTGGTATACCACATGCCATCGTGACCGACAACGGAAAGCAATTCGACAATGCAAAGTTCAAGGACTTTTGCAGAAGGCTCGGTATAAGTCATCTCAGCTCATCCCTTGCACATCCGAAAGCGAATGGGCAGGTGGAGGCGGTGAACAAGATCATCAAATGAGGCCTCAAGTTGAGATTGGACTCCAGAAAAGGCAGGTGGGCCGAGGAGCTACTAGAGGTTCTATGGTCATATCGGACCACCCCGAGGGAGTCAACTGGTGAGACCCCGTTCTCACTCGCCTTCGGATCCGAAGCTGTTGTTCCAGTTGAAATAGGCCTCCCATCCAACAGAGTGGAGCACTACGAGCCCACAGTAAACGAGGCAGAGCTGCTTCTCAACCTCGACTTGCTGGAAGAAAAAAGAGAAACGGCTCAGCTACGCCTGACAGAATATCAAAACAGAATGGCCAGACACTACAACGCCCGAGTTCGACCTCGAACCTTCCAAGTCGGACATCTGGTCTTAAGGAGGATTCAAAGTCATATGGGCACCCTTGACCCCAATTGGGAAGGGCCGTTCGAAGTTAAAGGAATAGTCCGACCTGGGACGTACATACTGGCCGACCTGAAAGGAGACGTTTTTGCGCATTCATGGAACGCGGAGCACCTGAAGCGCTATTACCCTTGAAATGTCAAAATGGTCCTAAATGGACTTGTAAAATTTTTCAAGAGGATGGTGGTCCGAATAGACGAGGTGATTTAATTTCATGATTCCGAGTTCGACCAGAAATTAAATGGGGCCACGGACTCCCACAGGATCAAATTGCGGTAATCGGTTAAAATTCAACCCTCAAAAACTACGGGTAAGAGGTGCGATGTCAAAACCGGCAATGAACCAAAATTCAATCCTTTGTACGTTAAGAATTAAAGGTGCGATGTGAAAGGTTAAAAATTAATTACGTAATAGTTGGTTAAAATTCAATCCTCAAAACCTATAGGTATGAGGTGCGATGTCAAAACCACTAATAAACTTAAAATTCAAACCTTTGAACGATTAAGTTAAAGGGGCGATGTGGAAAGTTCAAAATATTCAAACCTCTGAACCTAAGGGTACGAGGTGCGATGTGAAGAGTAGCTATGGACTTAAAATTCAAACCTTCGAACGTTTTAAGTTGAAGGTGCGATGTCAAAAGTCCAGAGTTTGTGCGATGCATTGAAGACCAGATAAAGACTCAAATTCAAACCTTTAGTTAAAGGTGCTATGTTAGTAAAAGACGCAATGTCAAAAGAGATCGAGGTAAGAGGTAGAACTGATTACATCAAAGTAAAAAAGAAGAGTAGAATTTCATTGATCAAAGAAGACAGAGCCAAGGCTTATATACATTGTAGCTCTGCCTTCGAACTTACAAAAAAAAATGGAAGAAAAATAAAGAAGCCTCAGTTGCTTCCGAGGTGGGAAGAGAGCTCGCCTTGCGACCCAAGCAGGTTGACCTCCTGAGATCCACTTGCTTGAGAAGGAACATCCTCCTGGGTAGTGCCGACCTGGTCCTCTTCAAGATCGGAGTAGTCAGAGTCCAGATCTCTGACGTACTTCTCCACTAGCGCCTGGGGGCCAGGAGTGCAGTTAGGCCCAGAAGCCCACTTCTCAGCATACTTCCTTTTCAGACCACTAAGGTCGATCTGAAGATCAGACATATCGGCAGCAATACCCTTCATAAAAAATTTGAAGCCTGCATCGGAAAAGTCCTTAGCAAACCCGTCAAAGTCAGGGTGTTCCCTAAAGGACTTCTCCAGCAAGACTCCGTTGCTGAGATGCTCCTTCGCCGTCTCGAGCTCAGCAGTCAGACGCTTGAGTTCCTCATCCTTCGACTCCAGCACCTGAAGCATGTCATCCTTCTCCTTGAGAAGTTGGAATTTCTCATTCTCCAGGCCCTTGGTGATGGCATGGGCAGCTCGGAGCTGGGCCTTGCGCCTCTTATCCTCTTTTTTCAGCAGCTCGGCCTTGGCCTCCACCTCGGCCTTCAAAATGTCCACCTCAGAGCGAGCCCTCAGCAGCTCACCTTTCATGGTGGTAGCAGCTTCCAAGGCAGCAGAGAAGTCTTCCTTCTCCCTTGCTGCCAGAGCTTCTCTTCCATCCAGCTCGGCCTTTATCGCAATAGCCGAGTGAATAGAAGCAACAAACGCCTGCGAACACCAAGAGCATAAAAGTTAGACCGAACTATCAGTTAAACAAATCAAATACATCACAAGGAGAAGCAGATCTTACCTCGGCGGCATGGTCGATGGTCCTCTGAAGAACGGACCCTAGGTCACTTACGAATTTGGACGCCCTTCTGAGGCAGCGGTTTAAGCTCGCGGCCGAGATGCGGGACACTTGGTCCCTCACCCCAGAGCTCGACGGATCAATTTGGAACTGCGTCGGCACATCGGACGTCCCGCCCATTCTTGCTTCAGGATCGTCCACCAGGTCTGCGAAGCTCGCAGGCAAGGTCCCACGAGCTCCGACCTCCGAGAAGGAGGTGGTCTTCTTCTTCTTCCTTCTCCTCTTCAGAGGAGATACGTCCCTCACCTCGTTGAGGGGAGACACATCCAACGCCTCAGACTCGCCTCTGGAGCGCTTCTCCTTGGAGTGCTCCTCGACCGAGTCCAGCTCGATCACCGGAGTTGGATCTGCGGAGGCTGGAGTTGGATCTTCGGAGGCTGGCCCTGCCACAACAGGAGTTGTAGGCTCCGAACTCTGGACAGCCTTGAGAGCATGGGCGCGGCTTTTAGATTTGCGCTTTACGCCACTTGTAAATCCGCACACCATGGCTGCAAAATAAGAAACAAAAGGTTAGTGATCAGAAGCACAAGTTAGATAACATAAAAGAGAAAAGCGCAGCTTACCTAGCTCGGAGTTCGACCTCGACGCTTCGACAGGACGAACTAGTGGGTTGTAGTCTAACAGCCCAGATTCAAGCAACAACTTGTCGGTCACCAAAGCTCCGACCTTCCTGTCCTTCGGAAAGTGCTCCTTGTAGTACTTCAGCGTATCGAAGGAGGCTTGGGTGAGTTCGGGAACTGGCCTGATCGACACTGCACAAAATAGAATCCGAGTTAGATCTAAGCATCAAGATAGTAAGAAAAACTTAAAACTATAAAAAGAAGGGGAGCAAGATCTACTTCGTACCTAGGTTCCCAAACCTAGTGGGAACATGAAAGAAGGGACGACCCGCCTCATCCTTTGCCAGCCATTTCCCAGAGGCAAAGAACCACTTCTTCACCCATCCCTTGATGGAGGTCGGCCCCTTCACTATACCTCCTGCGCCCTTCCTTGCGCACATATAGTACCGACCAGGCTTCTTGGCTATTCTCTTCGCTTCGAAGCATGCGAGGAGCTGCCCAACATCCAACAGCTCGGCCTCTTCGTTGTCCCGAGCTCGTAACCAAAACAGGATGGCCAAGGCAAAAATGACACCCCATCCATTGGGGGCCACTTGAGTCGGAGCCAGTCCAGTTCGGTTCAAGAACTCTTGAACGAAAGGATGCAGAGGAAGTCTGAGGCCGTACTCAAACATTTTGAGATAAAGAGTGACCCATCCCTCTGAAGGATTGTCAGCTCTTTCTCCCTCCTCCGGAATCCTAAGGAAGATGTTATCTGGGATAGCGAACCCCCTACGAAGGGGTCCGAGGTAATGCTCGGGTATCCTAGAAGGGTATTCCAAACCCTGATCCGAGGTGGAAGCATCGCTGTCCTCCCCGTCATCGGAAAACCTAAAGTTTTTTATCTCTTCGAGTTCGAACTCTAACCTACGAGCTAAGCTCTCATCAGATCCTAAGCTATCACTGCTAAAGGAGGAAGAAATGGGTACTACACTTGAAAAAGAAAGTGAAAAAGGGAAAGAGACTGACCTACCGAAGGTTCGAGCTGCTTTCAGATCGAACTCCAAGAATTCAGGAAACGTAAGGTATGACCTGAAGGATCGGAGCTATTTATAGCTCATCGGAAAAATCTCTGCACCGTACACGTGTAATCAACAAGCGGCTGAGATCATCTCGAAATCCGAAACGACGGAAAACTTGAATGCTTCGATCGATATGTCTTCCCCAACGGTCATATTCCCTCTACGAGTTAAAAATCGCCACGCGTCCAAAATGGAGTCGAATGAACTTCTCTACCAGGTCGAGATTGAACCTGACAGAGAGGGGGCCAATGTTTGGGTGTAAAAATACCCTGGACATGTGAAGAACAGCCATTGGTGCTTAAGTGAAAACCGGAGAACCAGGTCCACCTCGAGCCCCCGAGGAGACCAGTTACGATCGATGAAAAGGCTAAGTATGAAAGCCGAGGAACGACCTGCTCGGGGTCCGACCTACCGAGAAACCCGACAAGTCCGATGTGAGAAAAGACAAGTAACCGCCGGTCGTGCGTACTGTCGGATCCACCACCTATAAATAGAGGGCTCCATTTCACGCTTCGGTATCGAATCTCACCTCGAACTAAATAGAGAGTCCAACCTATACTGACTTGCGCGTCGGAGTGTTTATTCTCTCGTGCAGGTTCACTTTAGTGTTCAGGTTGGATCGGAGACCGGGTTCGAGCTAGGTTTGGAAAAAGTATCGTTGTGCAAATCTTGCATAAACAATCCCCGTTTCTATGCTTCAATCCAAATCATATAATTAGTAGTAAATGATAGATAATTTTCATACATCGCATAAATTGAAATAGTTTCTATTTTTAAAACCTTAAATGATTGATTTTATTATTTATGTAACAATTAACATGTGGCTTGAATGAAATTATGATAAGTTTAGGGGTAAAAGGACTCTTGAATGGAGGTGTGGGCTTGTTTCAATGCCTACCTTCTCAGAGTCAATACCAAGATTTTGTAAATACTTTGTTTTAATTCTTAATAATTGTTGCCTTTTTACTTTAATTTTATCTCGTTTTATAGTCTTTTTATTGGGCCTTTTCTTTTTTTTTTTTCAGCTTACTTTTTGTCTTGCCCAAGTTCTTATCTTTCTCATTCATCTTAATGAAAATTTGGTTTCTCATTAAAAAAAAAGAAAACTTCTTGGCAGAATTAGAACCACTGACTAGAAAAAAAATTTGCATGTCACCTTTGTCAATATGACATGCAATTCTTCTTTTCTGCTTCAGATACTGAATCTGCTAAAGCATCAAGACAGCAGCTCAAAGAAGCCATCCATTCAGTGTTATTCGACATGAATGTCCCTTCTGTTTGTGCCGTTAATCAGGTCATTTTATGCTTCAGAGATATGATTTTCTTCTCTCTTTTAATATGACTGTTATGAATACAAGTCAATATAAAAAAGATCATTATATCTATTTATAAGTATTTTTCTTTGTACCCTCAGTCCGTCTCATAAAAGAGTTTCAATAGATCCTATCTAATCACCAATGCATGCTGATGTTGAATAGAATGCTTTAAAAAACACTAATGTTCTAATATGATGAGGCATGGAAAATGTCAGACATAAAATAAAATCGATGTTGTGATTTGGTGTTGGAATAGTTTGATGTAATCCCCTATCATGGGCCCACTTTTGTAATTTCATTCATCAATGAAATTGTTTCTCACAAAAAAAAAAATGGTGTGATTCGGAGAATGCTGACTTTATATCTGCTTATAGCTTACAACTATTAAAGCAAACAATGAATATTCTTAACTAATAACCTTTTGAATCAGGAAGAATACTTGCATATGGGTTGCATTTCCTAAACTATGTAGTCAACCTCAAGAATAAATTTTCTGAGCATTGATTTACTAACAAAAAAAGCCTCTTATTACTTCCGGAAATGAATACTATCCAAGCTTATGCTATTTCGATATGTGCTTTTAGTCAATGAAATTCACAGTTACAAGGAGAAACACTTTCAAATATGGACCTTTTTCCTTGACCATCTTTGGATCCTTAATACAATACATAACGAGCCAAAATGGATCAAACAAAGAGACTCCAAAACTAGCCACTTCTACATCCATTTCATTAAAAATGGATGATCTTTACCATTTAGCTAATAAATTATGTGTTTCCAATGAGTAGTGATGGAAGGACTTCCTTAGCAGTCGATTATGAGAGTGAAAAAACATTGATCATGGCATGGAACTCCTGGACCATAATAAATGAATAGAAGTACCAAATTGGGAATCTTATATAATTACATCCACTGTCTATTTTTTCATGTGTAGGCAACGCTAGCCTTGTATGCTGCAAGAAAAACTTCAGGAATTGTTGTTAATGTTGGGTTCCAGGTGACTTCAATCGTCCCAAGTAAGCTAACATAATTTGTTATGTTCTCGAATTCTTAAGCTAATGTGTACTAATCAAAAGTGTACTGACGAAGCAAATCTTAATTGCTCACTAATATGACGTCCCCAAATTAGTTAGAAAACTGAAAAGAACATTGTATATCCTCCTGTTTATTGGTCCATGCCAACCAAATATTATGGTCACGTCATTCACCCCTTTTTAGCACTATTCTTCTTTTTGATAAGAAACAGAATGTATGTATCAAAAAAAGGAAGAGCAACGTAAGGGCAGGGGATGAGAAAGCCCCTTCCTAAAAGATTAATTATAATAAATTTAGGACTGTAAGAAGGAATTGGTGGCTGTTGGAATCTAACTCAGGGTACTTGGGTTCTTTTCCGTGGTCTTGTTATCAAGAAAATATGAGGAACAAAAATTGCCCTTCCTTTCACAATGGCTATGGAGACTGCCGACCATCAGCAGAAGTATCTTTAATAATCTTTTCATAGACTCTACACTTAAAGATTGTACCATGGTATGCTGGGCTCAAATTTTAATGGTAGCATAATTAAATGTTTAGAAAATTTATTTTTATAAAAGTAATCACAAATATAGCATTTTTTTAATAACAATTGTCAATATAGTAATTTTCTAAAACGTGAGAATCACTGATTACCTACATCTATCTTAATTAACTATAATACTAGCAAAGTCAATATTTTGGCTTGTGTCTTATTCCACCTTCCACCATTTTAAGCTTGTTTCTAATGCTTGCTAGACTAGGAGTAAAAAAACTAAAGGAAAACTAGTTTGAGGAATTTTTTTTTTCCTGAGAAATCACGCAACTACTCCACCTTTCCCATGGAAACAAATTTTCATGTTGAGTTTTCTAATTCTTTTATCAAATTTTTGTAGTTTTACATGGCAAAGTAATGCGGAAAGTGGGCGTTGAAGTTGTGGGACTGGGAGCTTTGAAGCTCACGGGGTACCTCCGAGAGCTGATGCAGCAGAATAATATACAATTTGAGTCCATGTACACTGTTCGAGCATTGAAAGAGGTACATTAAAGCTTCCATTTCTAAGATTTATATCGTAAGCAAGTTTGTCTTGTACTTAATCTAGTTGTCTCCCAGGAGCTGAAATCTAGCGCATTTGTTGTTTTTACCCGTTTGAACCTCTGTTTAGCACAATACTTCATGCCCATAGTAATGTGAATTTAATCTTCTCTTTTTTCTTTCTAGCTTTAAGAATAGCTCGAAGCAGCATTTTGGAAGTTCAAATATTTTAATCTAGCTTGAGTCCTTGAGCAGACTCGATGCTTTTGTTGCTCGTCACATTTCACTTATACATGTCCACATAATGTCATCTCCTCTCTTGTAATTGCCAAGGGAAGCAATAGCGTTCTTTTTTTTTTTCCCATCCTTGTGTGTTTTTTGAAAGTTATACATAAATGGGTTGAGTCATAAAAATTTTAGAAATACTTAAAAGTACTTTTAGAGTAAGCACATAATTAGAAAAAATCCTGAAGATGCTAGTTGAAAGGTTGTTTTACTTAAACTCTTGTTGCCTGCCCAAACTGGTTTGGGGTGGGTGAAGCCTCCCTAAGAATTAATTGAAAAAAAAAGATCTCCCTAAGTATCAATTCACGTATATAACGAATCCTTTTTATAATCAGAGGGATTGGATTTAGATCACAATCAGCATGGGCAATGAAATTGTGCATCGAAAAAAACTTCAAAAAGTTATCCCAAACTCTCTAGATTCCTATTGCATGAGGAGGGCCAAATCTTTATGGTTTTAGATAATCTCTCTTTGCTCTGCTTTCCATCAGTAGATGTAATTATTATTATTTTTTTAACTGTTATTATCGCAACTGGGTAGTCCACGTTTTTGCAGTTCAGGTTGCTTTTGTAGGATATTTACCTCCCTGTTTTTTTTTTTTTTTTGGTAGCCTCTTGATGAAAGTTTGGCTTGTCGGTGAAAGAGAATTGGTTTAAATCTTATTTTGGCCCTAACTTTCATGTTCTATTCAAGTCTCTCAAATTTCAGTTGTTTTATTTTAGTTCCTAATTTGATAAATTAACAAAATATTTACTGATACCGGGTTCTATTAAATAATTTATTGAAAAACTAGGGACAACGGGTAAGGATCAAAATAGAATAAACACAGAAATTTAGGACTAAAATAGCATTTAAGCCAAGAAAATATATTCCAATGGTAAAATTGTTCTATGTTTAAGAAAGATGCCTTTTTTCCTTATTCAGACGTTAGGTTGCATCACATGATTGTTCTATATAGAAGAGAAGTAGGAGAGAGAGATTAGAGACGAAGGCATGAGGATAATGTCTAATGTTTGTTAATTTTGAACTCAGAATCTATGTTATGTTGCTGAGGACTATGAAGCTGAATTATCTAAAGATACTCAAGCATCCTTTGAAGCTGCTGGGGAAGGTTGGTTTACTCTTTCCAAAGAGCGATTTCAAACCGGAGAGATCTTATTCCGACCACGTATGGCAGGAGTGTAAGTCGTACCTCAGCCTTTTAGAAAATGTTCTATGTTAAATACAAAAGTTCTCTCTGCTGTTAATGTTTAATCCTGAGCATTTTAAAAGAATTTCATCCACAACTTGACCAAAAGGTTGCTGAAAAAGGAAAATGTTTTCATTTCGTTGATAACTGAAGCATTTATACCTAACCAGAAACAACTCATTTTACTAGAAAAGCCCGGGATGATTCGAAGCCATTGGTATGGGATGGTCAATATGACGTTTTTTTTCATTTGTCATTGTCAGGCGAGCAATGGGGCTGCACGAGGCTGTGGTGCTTTGCATGGACCATTGCCATGCTGCAGAACTAACATGTGATGATTCTTGGTTCAAGACTGTTGTCTTATCAGGTGGCAGTTCTTGCCTTCCAGGACTGGCAGGTTCTCAACTTGAACTTTCCTCCTCTTTAACTTCTTGAGGTTTCTTCTGATTAAATTACCATTTTAGTTTCTACAATGTGTCTGTGCTTGTGCTCATGCGTGATTTCGATCTGATCGATTTGGTCTCTATAATTTTAAGATTTTCAATTTGTTCCTTCTCTCCCAAAATGTTGATGTGTGGGTACTATATGTGAGTGGTTTTCTGATGCGAGTAGTTTTCTTTGGATGTGAACGAAAAACGTAGCATTCGGTATCTAATGCTCGTACATGTGCTACAATTGTTGTCAGAAAGGTTGCAGAAGGAAGTTTATGGGCTTCTTCCTTCATCCATGGCCAATGGAATCAGAGTCATTCCTCCACCATATGGTGCAGACACAGCTTGGTTTGGGGCAAGGCTTATTAGCAATGTAAGTTAATTCATCTCATTTTTGGTTGTTTTCTGTTTTTTTTTTTGTTTTTTTTTTCTCTCTAATATTTTCAAAGCTACTTTTAAGAACAACATTTCATGTGGTTCTCAAATTTTAAGATCATTGTACAGTTCAAATCACTATTCTATAACAACTTCAATTATTCTAAAAGTAGAACATTCATTAAAACAACCTAGAAGAAAACTGGAGAAAACAACCTTTAAAAATACCAAAATTTTCAGCTGAAGACTGTTTAAACAGCATTTCTTTGTCCTCAAGAAAGAAAGGAAAAAAAAAAGAAAAAGCATTTCTAAACAATGCCCTTTCCTGTCTTGCTTTTTAATCCACAGCTACACGTGCTTCAAAATTAACTATTACATTAAAATTTTGATATCAAAACAATCATCATATGAATGAAGATGATGAACTTTTTATGGTCCAAATCAAAAGTGGTTCACTTAGGGTCCAAGGTCCATTTGGTAATGTTTTGTTTTTTATTTTTTGCTTTCTCCTTTTCAATCAAGAAAAATATAGTTGCATTGCTTTTGGTCAGTGTTTCTCGTTTTTTATCTGTTATTTGAAAAATTAAACAGAAAAGTGATGTTAACAATTTCTTATTTCTTGTTTAAAATTTTGATTTTAAAAACGTACCAGTTTTATATGAAAAATAATTTTTTAAATTAAGTATTCAAAATTTCTATGTTATATTTATTATGCATTTTTATAAGTAAAAAAAAAAAAATAATATTTTTATCTGCCTCTGTAAAAAAAATGTTTTTAGGTACGTTTTGGAAAAAAAAATGGAAACATGAAACAAGAAATTTGATTTTGTTGTTTTTAGATTTTTTACACAATTTCAAAAACTTTTCTTAATAATAAGAAACGATAAAGAAGAATATTTATCAAATTTTTATGTTTCTCAAAAATTTGAAATGAGAAATAAGAACCAAAAACTGTTCACTATTTGCTCATTTATAGAACTTGACAACAAGGGAATTTTTAATGTCAAATACTTAATTGTTACGAGACAGAATTATAAGGAACAAAATATTACAATTATCATAGTACATGCTAAAAATGCATTTTAACTCATTGTTTTATATGGTTTTGAATTGTCTGTTACGCACAGCTAAGTACCTTCCCTGAACGTTGGTGCATTACCAAGAAGCAATTTCGAAAGAAGTCCAAACTCAACCTCATTTTTTGATTACCATTCATCTCGGGATGTTTGCTCAATAGTGAAAATCGATGCCATCATTCAGGTCGGGGTATCTTTGAAACTTAAAAAAAAAAAAAAAAAAAATTAAATGAAAATAAAGGGAGGATAAAGAGTGTGTCATATATACTTCTCTTTATAGGAAAATAGCATCCTTTAATAAGAGTGATTTGGTTGAAATATATTGTTGGTAATAAATTAAATACAAAGAAGTACAAGTGTAATAAAATATCACTTCTGTTTGTGTATGGCAACCATATTATATTTCTGTATGTAGCTTCAAAATGCACTTCATATAGACATTCTTAATCCTTATTCTTTGAAGTATTCATTTTCTTTTTATGGATATCATCTCCCATGCATTATGTATTGTAAAACAATAGTGAAAAAGAAGTATGTACTGTTTTTAGCGGTTTTGATATCTATACGTTATGGAATTATATTTCAAGGTTGGTGAGAAAAGTGGTGGTCTGAATATTAGATATCACGTCTCAAAATAGTAGAGAGGTGAATGTTTAGGAAGTTGGCATATTTATGGATATGCAACAAACATCACAATTATTGTAGTTGCAACTTTTTCCCTTTTTTTAATTAAAATTATGTATTAAATTATTTAATAGATCTTTCAATAGGAGTGCCTTTTTGTCCAGAATCACAATCCTATACCAAAAAGTGGTTTTTCAAATGTAATTATTTGATTCATCATATATAGTCTATAAAATATAAATACACGTGTTATTTTGGAGGTTCAAATCTTTATCCGATGAACTAAAAAAAATGTGTATATAAAAATGTGTGGTTTCTTACCCAATTTTAAAACACCATAATCGTTCTCCATGTTGTTAATTTGATTCAATCTTGGGAGGCTTGAAAGAGCCAAAGCGAGCATAGCTTGGCATATACCAACAACCATGAGGTTGTGAGTTCGATCTCCCCCTCTTCCATTCATCACCACATAAGGAACAAACTATTTAAAGAAACAATTTTTCTATTGGGTTCAAATTAATTGAACTAATAGGAAATAATATATAAGAATACTAATTAAGGTTAGGACTGCAAGATAGTAGAGACTTCCCATGCTACTAAAATTAGATTTTTTTTTTCTTTTTTAAGAAAGCATAGTACTATATATTAATGGATGAGAATTCGAACTTTGACTAAATAATGTTACTAATATCTTCACTTTTTTTGAGATACGACGTGATTGGAGATATATGTCAATTACCACTAAACTATGCTCACTTTCGTTTTTTGAGATACAATTTTAGTTGTTTTTGAAAGCTAAGCTATATCTGAGAACTTCAATTGAGTAATTGAAGATTATTAACCATTAGTCACTGATCAATATTAGATTTGTAACATTCGTTCTTCTTAGCAAATTCATTTCACAAAGAGTTTTCATTGTAATTCAAAAATTTAACAAGCAAACATAAAATCGTTCCATTAAATAAAGGGAGAGATAAAATATGAACTAAACCAATTTTTAGTATAATAAATAATTGGTGTCTTATCCCTTGAGTTATGTTCGAATTGGCATGAATTAAACCATTAACGTGAGCAGAAAACGGCGAAATAAAAAAAAAATTGCACGGCATTGAGAAACTATAATATTTTAATTATTTTTATTTGTTCTCTTTTAAAATAAAAGGTGTGATTTCAAATTTTATTTTTACTTCATTATAAATTAAAATGGTCAAATTTGCTAGATTAAACATTAATTTGATCCTATTATACATTAAGTTTTGGGGGAGGAAATAAGAGTTTAATATTGTATCAATTTTTTTCCTGAATTTTTAATTTCATCCAAGTTTTATCTAGCAAGTTGTATCAATTTTTATTTCATTTTTAGATATATTTTGTTATGGATGAGAAAATCCATATTTTCTAGTATTCGAATTCCCCTTAGGAATTCAAAAGGGAAGATATATCTTGATGACTTTATGATTCAGGAGAAGATATTCAAAAGGAGAAGATATCTTAATTGCCTCAAGATTCTCCATAGATTCAGGATTCAATTCTATAAATAGGAAGTAAGTCAAACCCTAAAGCTATGCTACAAATCCCTACTATTTGAGATGCTCACAACACTCTACACTTTATACTCAACTACTCTGATTCTGACTTAAGCATCGGAGCCTTGTGGCTCTGCATCAACAATTGGCACCGTCTGTGGGAACGACTAAGATCTAAAAGTCAGGACGATTGACGACGAATTAACTGAGAACTACTTAGATCTAAGGAGATCTTGGGAGAAACGAATCGACATGTATTCTGGAGGTAGACCACAACTTTCTAACGACGAATGTCATACAACTGGGGGCTTCCCCTACCTAAGGTAGCCGAGAAAAAAAAAATTCAATGAGTTCTGAGACAAGACTTAGAACGGACGAATCAACAAATCCCAAAACAGATCCTGGATGAGATAAATTGATGGATTCCAAAACAGACTTTGGGATAAACGAGTCAACAAATCCCAGAAAAGAAAAAGCAACTGATTAACCTACGGAGTTTCTACTTCAGACGATGGTAAGTTGTGTAATTATGGTTGTTTATGATTACAAGAGTTTAGGTTTAATTTTATGGTAACCGCATATTTAGTAGATCACATTATTTAGGACTGATTTTTTGGTAACTACATATTGATATTATGTTTCAAAAGATACTTACTCGTTTGTGATTTAAAAACGTTCCTAGCATCTGAAATTTAATTAATTACTTATTACTTGAGCAATTATCTCTTTATATATTATGAATAAGACTTTTGATATCTAAAATATAATTACACATCTTTACTACTTGAGCGTTTATCTTTTACTCTAAATGAAAATCCCTCAAGTGGGGGCATGGGTAAGTAAATTAACAGCTGGTCAAGGAACTCGAACAGGGACAGACCTAGAAGCAGGCAGATTAGCTAAAAGCCAATCAGTGAAACCACGGAAAAGAATCCCAAGGTGCTGAAAAAGGCATGATATAAGCCCAACAAGGTTAAAACAGAAAGTAAACAAGCCTAACGAATCAATGAAACCCACGGGTAAAAAATCATGTGGCAAAACCCAAAATAGGTTAGAAACCCGAGGGTGTTGATTTAACTTGGGGTAAAAAATCGGCAGAAGCCAAATATGTTAAAAACCCAAGGGTGCCGACTAAACTTAGGGTGTAAAAGCCATTGGCAAAAGCCAAATGAGTTAGAAACTCGAGAGTAAACCCTGAGGTATAAAACATGGGCAAAAACCAAAGAGGTTAGAAGCCCAAAGGAAGTACCACCGGCCCTATTGAAAGTTAGATCCCAAGGCCAAAATCTAACAGTTAAAACTAACCGTATAGTAGTGCCGAAGAGATTTGATTGCAACCAACCACAGTAAAAGAGAATGAGGGCTCTGACAGCCAGCCCATAAAATGACAATCGACAACAACAAAAGAGTATCGACTAGACTCAGGGTATAAAACCATTGGCAAATGCCAAGTAGGTTGGAAACTCAAGAGTAAACCAAGAGACTTAACTACAGCCAACTACGACAAAATGGTATCGACTGGACTCAGGGTATAAAACCATTGGCAAAAGCCAAGTAAGATGGAAATCCAAGAGTAAACAAAGAGACTTGACTACAGTCGACTACAACAAAAGGGTTTGAGGGCTATAACAAGCCAGCCCGTAAAAACAACAACTGCTAACGACAAATACTCTCACAAATACTCTCAACACTAAGAGACTTGATTGCAGCCAACTACAACAAAAGAAAATGAGGGTTAGGAAAGTCAGCATAATTAAGACGACAATCAACGACGACCAAAAAGAGGCTATTCCACAAAAATAGTCAAGCCATGAACGACAAAATACTCTTAAAGTAGAACTTTGACAATCTTCAACTTTGAGAGTGGGTGCTATTGTTATGGATGAGAAAATCTCTATTTTCTACTATTCGAATTCCCCCTAGGATTTCAAAAAGGAAGATGTATCTTGATGACTTTATGATTCAGAAGAAGGTATCCTATATTCAAAAGAAGAAGATATTCTGATTGCCTCAAAGATTCTCCCTAGATTCAGATAATCAGATTTTCTAGATGTATTAGGATTCGAATTCCACAATCCCTAGAGGGATCAGGATTCAACTTCTATAAATAGGAAGTAAGTCAAACCCTAAAGGTTTGCTACAAATCCCTACTATTTGAGATGCTCACAACACTCTACACTTTATACTCAACTACTCCGATTCTAACTTAAGCATCGGAGCCTGTGTGGCAAGAACCACACCGGTCTTTAGTGTTATTCTGTTTTGCAGGTCTCGTCCATCCCTTTATTCTAGAAGATTGGTGCGAATTTGGCGGAATCCCATAGGGCCAAATTTCTACATCAACATGTTTAATTTTTACTTCCTTTCAATTTTTGCTTATTCACTCACTAATTTTAACAAAAAAAATAATGTAAAAATCTTCACAAAGAAAAAAAAAACTCACTAATCTCAATGAAATTAGGTTTTGCACAAAATTATATTTCATTAACGAACAAAAATGACCATTAAATAGCTCTCTCAAATCTAACAAATTTCACCCAAAAAAAAAAAGTTCTAGTGTTTTTTTTCACCCTAATCTTATCAATTTCATACTAAAGCTATGTTCTATTAATTTATTGAACACAGATGAAAATAATTTTTTAACGAATTTTCAAATAAAATTTTTTTTAGAAGGTAAAATTTGAAACACTTGTTCAAGTTTAACATAAATATTGCAACATCTATCTATGAAGGGCGAAACATGTTTTTTTTTTTTTAAATCTAGAATGTTTGGTAACAAATAAAAATCATTTTTGAAATAATCCATTTATGGTGTGTTTGAGAGGGATTATTGAAGAAGTGGTTATTACATAATCATTTTAATGTTTGGATCAACTTAAAATTGATTTTCATTCCATTAAAGTAATTTTAAATTATTGATGTTTTGGTTCCAAAGTGATTTAAAATTATAAAATTATTAAAAAAAACATTATATTAAATAATGAGTTAAAATAAATAAATTATTTTTATAATGGATAGAACATTATAATTTATTTATTACTTTACCTATATCTATTTTTTTAGAGTAAAATACACTTTTGGTCCTGAGTTTGATGATATATTTCTATTTGGTCTCTAAAGTTGAAAAAGTGACAGTTTCATCCCTAACCTTTTGAAAATAGTTCTAAAAGATCATTGGGTTAAAATTTTGTTAGTGTCACTGACAGAATGGTGACGTGACAATGAGTTGATAATGTAAATAATATTTATTAATCTTATATTACTTTTAGTTAAATTTCCTTTACTTTTATTCCTCCCTCTTCATTCCTCCTTTCCTAGTACTCCATTCTTCTTCGTCAATGTTGAAAATTAAACATGTTAATACATATTCTAGATACATTATGCATATACATTCCTAGGTACATGATACATGTACATGAACTAGTATATAGTATTTAGTTTTGTAAGATGAATTAATTGTGTGTTCATGTTTGTATAGGTTCATAGGATGTTTATGGATCTAGGTTGTTCCATGGAGTCCTATAAATAAGATGGTCATTTGTTGTATTTGAAGCAAGTGTGTGGAGAAGAAAAACAAGAGAGTTTGAGAGAGTTTTGTGGACCAAGTGTATTTTGTGAGAAATTTTTCAACACAAGTTGAGCTGGTTATTCTCAAACAAGTTATGTTGATTCTAAATTTGTGATTGTTCATCACACGCTTCCAACAAAGTGGTATTAGAGCTTGAATTTGAAAAGAGAATTCTTTTTGCAAATGGCAAACAACAATTTGGTTCCTTTCCAATTGTCTCGTCTTACCAAAGACAATTATAGTTGTTGGTATGTTCGTATGAAGAATTTGCTTGGTTCGCAAGATGCATGAGAGATTGTTGATAGAGGCTATGAAGAACCAGCAGAGGATGTGGTTTTAAATCAAGCTCAACGAGAGACTTTGCAGAATATCAAAAAGAAAGATTAGAATGCCCTCACCATTATTCATCAAGCCATTGATGATACAAATTTTGAGAAGATTTTTGGAGCAACCACTGCAATGCAAGTGTTAAGAAACCTTTGAGAATGTAACTAAGAACCTTGCTAACAAACAAGACCAATAGAACTCATCCTCAAATGTCGTAACGTCATCGCGACGCGGAAGGCCCGACGTCATCCCCTGATGGGTCTCTTTCGAGATAAGGGTTTGGAGTCGCTACCAATCATCTACGAGGTGTGATTGGTCACCTATTTTAAAAACTTGGTTTACGAAAAACAGATTTAGGTTCGGGAGTCGACTGAGCGTAGGGAAGGTGTCAGCGCCCTACGACAAACCCGCTCGGAAACGATACCATATTTTGTCAAGAATTATCCTATTATTTTATTTGGTCCAAAAGAAAATTATTTTTGTATTTTGATTGAAATATCCCACGTTATATTAATTTACACTTTGTTATAAGATATGAATTAATAGGTATGAGTGGCACGAAAGCCATTAAAAAAATTTTGAACTTGGGACTTAAGAGTCAATATTCAAACCTCTTACCAATGTGCTAACACCCTAGGATACTAACATTAATTTAGGCAAGTAAATACTCAAACCTGAGACATGCAAAATACTCGTAAGAAATCTACTACTATGCCAGCACCACAAGATACAAGTTAAATTTCTTTCTTAAAATACAAATCTTTATTTTAAAATTTTGTTTAAAAAAAGAAAAATAAAAACTAAAACCGAAAAAAAAAAAACTTTATTTTGTTTTAGATTTGAAATCCGTATAAAAAACTTCCTTAAAATTTGAAAAAAGAAAACATTTAAAACAAACTTGTTTAAAAAAAATCAAATTTAACACCAATTCATTTAAAAAAGAATCATATTTAAAACAAACTTATTTAAAAAAAAATCAAATCATATTTAAAACAAACTTATTAAAATATATATATATATATGAAATTTAAAACAAACTTATTTAAAAACTCATATCATTTCTAAAAGCATTTTTTTTTTACATCATGTACTGCGAAACAGAATTCCTTGGTGTGCCCGCGGGTCTGAAGCCGTAAAGGAGCACTTGAGGTGGGAGTCAAGTTGCTGGAGATCTGTGTGTCGGTTGTAAAAGTTGTCGAAATTTCATGCTATTGCAGGTGCGTAGCTCGGTTCGTTATATTATTGTTGTCTGTCGGGATTGTAGAGCTTTGTG
>NW_019104612.1:180612-207214 GCF_001995035.1 Momordica charantia
GTTTCGACCCCGATCTTAGATCGGGTTCGATTTAACCAATAGAAAACTAAAAGCCAACGAACCTGGCTTGACACAAGCTTCGACCACGATCATTGATCGGGTTCGATTTATCCAACAAATTAATTAAACACGCTTGCTTGAGCAAAATGAGTTGTCACGAAATTTCCTACCCTGGGGCCTTTTGGAGATTTCTTCAAGAAAAATGTGGAGAATGCATGAACAAACAATGCATGAAATGCGTTTGACGCATGATGATAACATAAAATTTTATCTTGGATGTGAAAAAATAGAGTGAAATCACTTGCTTTTGTAATAAAACTTGGGATTGTCTAGATAGCCAGATCACCGCATTTCGCTTTCCTTCAAAACTCTTTTAACTGGATCGAGAGTACTGAGACTTAGCCAAACATTCCTTAAACGGGATGACGACTTGGCCCCTAAAATGTGATATTTGCCCCAATGATTCTAGAGAACAAATATCCTTATCTTTAGGCTTCTTGTGCCCCTACGTTTGATTTCGAGCAACAAGTGACCTTGGAGAATGTGAATGTAAGCCACTACCGTCATTCATAAATAAAGAGACGAATAGATAACAGAATTTATAAATGAGATTTTCAATTATGACAAAGGACACATATCTCAAAAATGTTGTTCAAATTTGTAAGCTATAATAGAGAATGAATACACAAAATGCCTTTCAAGCAAAATACTTTGATCAATGTGAAATTTTCCGAGATACACGAGAAATTATGCATAATACTTTCAAACATGATCTGAATTGACTGGATTTAAAAACTCGTTGCCATCCATGTTAGCCAAAACTAGTGCTCCTCCAGAGAAAGCGTTTTTCAGTCCTTAATAATTTGGGGTCCATTTCCCTCGATGATCTTTCTGCAACGGGAGTATTTTTTTTAGAACCAAATCTCCCTCTCTAAACCTTCTTGGGCGCACCTTCTTGTCATAGGCTTTCATCATTCCTGTTTGGTACAGTTGTCCTCTGCATAATGTCGTCAACCTATTTTCTTCTACAAAATTTAGCTGCTCATAACACCTTTGGACCCATTCAGCCTCTTGTAACTTAGCTTCCATGATAACTTTCAATGATGGAATTTCTACTTGAATGGGAAGAACAGCTTCCACACCATAAACTAATGAAAATGGCGTTGCCCCAGTTGAAGTACGGACTGAGGTGTGTTAACCATGTAAGGCAAACGGAAGCATTTCATACCAGTCCCTATAAGTGACACTCATCTTTTCAACGATTTTTTTTATATTTTTGTTAGCAGCTTCCACTGCACCATTCATCTTAGGTTGATAAGAAGTTGAGTTGAGATGCTTGATCTTAAACTGCTTGCAAAGCTCGCTCATCAATTTATTGTTCAAATTCCTTGCATTATCAGAAATTATGGTTTCAAGAAGACCATAACGACAAATAATTTCTTTCTTGATGAATTTGACTATGACTTCTTTTGTCACATCTCGATAAGAAGCTGCTTCTACTCACTTAGTAAAATAATCTATTGCTATAAAAATGAATCGGTGCCCATTTGATGCTTTAGGTTTGATAGGTCCTATCAAATCCATGCCCCACATAAAGAAACGCCAAGGAGTTGTCAAAGTATGCAAACGAGAAGCATGAGCATGAGTCTTGTCCGAGTAAATTTGACATTTGTGACATTTTCTTGCATATTTAATACAATCTGTCTTTAGAGTCAGCCAGTAATAGCCAGCTCTTAAAATTTGTCTAGCCGTCATGTGCCCATTTGCATGACTGCCACAAACTCCTTCATGGATTTCCTCCATAATCCTATTGGTCTCTCTTCCTTCGACGCACCTTAAGAGAACCATGTCATGGTTTCTCTTGTACATTATCTTTCGTTTAAGAAAAACTTCATTGCCAACTCGCGAAGAGTGCGCTTATCATTTTTTGAAGCATTTGGTGGATATTATTTACTCTTGATATATTATTTGATGTCATAAAACCAAGGGTTACCGTCGAGTTCTTCTTCAATGCTCATATAAAAAGTTGGGACATCTCTCCTCCAAACTTTAATCGGACGGACCTCTTCATTGAGTTCTAAATTGAACATCACTGCTAATGTGTCCAATGCATCTACTATTGAGCAAATAATCAAATAAGATCTCATCAAATTCTTGTGACAATTTCTTTTATGAGCTGTTTGTAAGGCAACAACTTAGCATCTTGTTTCCCATTCTTGACCTTCATATCAATAGCAGCCTTGACACTCATCGAGCATGCTTCATACTCAGACATATTATGTGTGCAGTCAAAACATAACCTGTCAGTAAGAGGGTATAGATCCTGTTTGGGTGATATCAAGATAGCCCCTATGCCATGACCTAGCTCGTTAGAGGCACCGTCAAACATCATGGTCCAAGTTTGTAGGTCTAAACTTTCCTCACTGCGGTTATGGTGGAGATATACTCGTCTGGAAAGTCAAACTTCACCGGTATGTAGTTATTTATAGGTTGTTGAGCTAGGTAGTTGACTAGAGCATTCCCTTTAATAGTCTTTTGAGTCACATAGACAATATTGTATTTGGACAAGAGAACCTGCCACCTTGCAATTCGACCTATGAGAGATGGCTTTTCAAAAATGTACTTTATGGGGTCCATCTTTGAAATGAGCCATGTGGTATAATACAACATGTATTGTCTTAAACGTCGGGCAGCCCAAGCTAGAGCACAACAAGTTTTTTCTACTTTAAAGTATATAGTCTCGCAATCTGTAAACTTCTTACTCAAATAATATATTGCCTGTTATTTTCTGCCTGAGTCATCATGCTACCCCAATACACATCCCATTGAGTTTTCAGTCACTGTGAGATATAAAATCAGTGGATGTTCTGGAGTTGGTGGCACAAAAACTGAAGGGTCTTGCAAATACTAGCTTAACAAACTTATCAAATGCTATTTGACAATCTTCACTCCATACACCATCGTTGTTCTTGTAGAGCAATTTAAAGATGGGTTCGCAAGTTGCTGTTAAGTGAGATATGAACCTTGCGATATAATTGAGTCGTCCTAGAAACCCTCTAACTTCTTTCTACGTCTGTAGAGGTGGCATCTCTAAGATTGCTTTGACTTTATCCGGGTCAAGTTTAATGCCTTCTTGGCTTACTACAAAGCCCAGAAGTTTTCCAGGGGTTACCCAAAATATACATTTGTTGGGATTGATCAATTTGAACTTCCTCAATCGATCAAATAGCTTCCTTAAAATAATCGTGTGCTCCTCGCCCTGTTTTGACTTTGCAATCATATCATCCACGTAAACTTTAATTTCTTTGTGCATCAAGTCATGAAAAAGGGTAACCATGGCACGCTGGTAGGTTGCCCTAGCGTTTTTTAGCCCAAACGGCATAACTTTGTAGCATAAAGTTCCCCATAGTGTAATGAATGTGGTCTTTTCATGATCCTCAGGTGCCATCTTGATTTGATTGTATCCTGAGAACCCATCCATAAAGGAGAAGGTTGAGAATCCAACAGTATTATCCACCAAAACATCGATATGAGGAAACGGCAAGTTGTCTTTTGGACTTGCACAATTCAAGTCTCTATAATCCACACACATTCTTACTTGTCCATTTTTCTTTGGTACAGGGACAATGTTCGCCACCCACTAAGGGTAATTAGATACCGTAAGAAACCTTGAATCAATTTGTTTCCTTACTTCATCCTTTATCTTGATCAACATATCTGGCCTCATTTTTTGTAACTTCTGCCTCACCAGCTTGAACTATGGGTTGATGGGTAATTTGTGCACTACAATGTCTGTATCTAAACCAGGCATATCCTGATAGGACCAAGCAAAAACATCAGCATATTCATGAAGTAACTCTATCAACTTTTTGCTACTCTCTGAAGACATATTAGTGCTTATTTTAACCTCTTTAGCCTCGGCTTGTGATCCCAAGTTAACTGTCTCAGTTAATTTCTCATGGGGTCCCAACATCTTTTCTTCTTCTAGCATTCTTAATAACTTAGCAGAGGGCTCATCATCCATGTCCTCATCAAACTCGACGTTGTATATAGGTGTATCGAGTTTGTATTTCGAATCATTATCACATTCAATCTCAGTATTACTGCTTAAGACATAATAAGGGAGAAAATAAAGGAAAAGGAAACAAATGAATAAATTGGCCAAGAGAAATAGCAAAGGAAAGAAACAAAGTGAATGAATTTAAACTTTATTAATATGGAAGAATTATAGACAAATGATATGTCTAGATAGAATACATAGGGAATAGAAAATTAATTTATTAATTAAGAAAATGAGGGGGAAAATGGGCAATTACTTGATTGATTATTTATAAAAGACGGTAGCTCTAACACGCTTCAATTGCTTCAATTGCCAAGCATGTGTTTTCTCCCTTCCTTTTCACATGTTTCTCAATCTCACCAGCAGATATCTTTCCTACAAGCAGCAATACTGCCCTTTTCAATGTAAACCCATCATCATAGGAATAAACCTCAATTTTCTCTTGCAGTGGTATTTGTAAGAGAGTGTGGTATTCCTCGATAGTTGGGGTTATATCCATTGAGCTAAAAGTGAAGCATCTATAGGTCGGATCCCAATGTTGAACTAATGCTCTCAACACTGAGAAGTTGACTCGCACGTACATAAGCTGTGCTATGTGGCCATATTTTTTTATGAACTGAGTCTTTCTGTCTGGTCTTAAGCCTTCCCAAAATCGTCTCAAGACATCCAATTGATTTTCTAGGAACATTACACTTTGAAATGGCGTGATGATATTCTATGATAATGCGTCACCATGCGTATGTTGCATGTTCTCTGACCATTGACGGACAGTTTCTTTGTCTTGCTCTTCCACTCTTGGGTAGGAGCCTTACTGGAACTCATGCTTTAATTTACTGTCAATGTTATTGATTTAAGATTTAGGTCAATTTTGGCACAATTGGCAGAAAAATAATTTTAAAGGAAAAAAGAAAGTTGTGAAACTCTTTTTTTTATTGTTGTAAAAAAATAATGATTATTATAATAATAATAGTAAAAATAAATAAAGTGAGAAAATGAGAAACTTATGTAAATGCATGAGACTCTTTTAAACAAATCACTTTATTAACACCAACGCAAACAAACTAAACAAATAAATAAATAGTGGAAATCTGATGCTAAAATGAGTGTACGGTTAATGCCTACACAACCTAGAGGAAAATGGCCCCCAAATCTTCCATACGCTTTCGCAGTATGGTTAACTTGAGTGGAGAATTTTATGCGCCTGCATGGGAATCGAAATTTCAAGAAGGTCACACTACTCAGTCTCCGATCTAATCTTAAAAGTAAAGCCTGCGTAGGAGGCTTGTGTATTTGTGCGAGATGCATGTGATGTCAAATGAAATTAAATTATACAATAGAATATTTAAAATAATACAACATTAAAAAAACAAAGCGGAAAAAAAGAGAAATATAATAGGATAATAAATGACAAAAATAATGGCTTGACTCTCTAAAGATCCCTAGTGGAGTTAGTCAAGTGGTCGCAATGTCATCGCGACGTGGAGTGGCCGACGTCATCTCCTGATGGGTCTCTTTCAAGATAAGGGTTTGGAGTCGCCATGAATCATCTACGAGGTGTGATTGGTCACCTATTTTAAAAACTTGGTCTACGAAAAATAGATTTAGGTACGGGAGTCGGCTGAACGTAGGGAAAATATTAGCACCTTACGACACCCGTTAAAAAACGGTACCATATTTTGTCAATAATTATCCTATTATTTTATTTGGTCAAAAAGAAAATTATTTTTGTATTTTGATTGCAATGTCCCACGTTATATTAATTCACACTATGTTATAAGATATGAATTAATAGGTATGAGTGGCACGAAAGCCATTAGAAAAATTTTATCACCAAAAAATGAAATGTTTAAGCTTAAGGGTTGTTTTCCTTTGAGTGAGAGTTATACAACTTGAGTTATGGGGATAAGAATGAGTTTTTTTTTTTCAAAAATGAATAAAAAATAAACAAAATAATAAGAAAAAAATATTTAAATCATAGTCTAATTGATTTAATANAGTATTTAAATCATAGTCTAATTGATTTAATAATCTATGGATCTATTTGACATTAATTAGAATTCTATACATAACTTTGAATTTCCTCGAGCCGTACGAGGAGAAAACTTCTTATACGGTTCTGGGGGGGGTATTGTTAATTTACATCTATCCCAATGAGCCGTTTATCGAATCATTGCAATTGATGTTCGATCCCGAAGAGAAGGAAGGGATCTTCGTAAAGTGGGTTTTTATGATCCGATAAAGAATCAAACCTATTTAAATGTTCCTGCTATTCTATATTTCCTTGAAAAAGGCGCTCAACCTACAGGAACTGTTCATGATATTTTAAAGAAGGCAGGGGTTTTTACGGAACTTCAACTTAATCAATAATCGAAATTCCATTAATGAATATTGGAAGGTTCCAATTTCTGTCATTGTGGTTTTCAAAATAATTATTTAGTAGAAAAAAATAATAAATAAATAATTTTTTTAATTAATGGCACATTTTCATGATATTTTAAAGAAGGCAGGGGTTTTACGGAACTTCAACTTAATCAATAACCGAAATTCCATTAATGAATATTGGAAGGTTCCAATTTCCGTCATTTTGGTTTTCAAAATAATTATTTAGTAGAAAAATAATAATAAATAAATTAATTTTTTAATTAATGGCACATTGAGACTTGAACTTGTGACATAAAGTCAATATTCAAACTTTTTACCAATGTGCCAACACCTTAGGATACTACTTAATTTCTTTTTTACAATATAAATGTTTTAATGTTTGAAATTTGTTTTTAAAAAAATGAAAAGTTTTTTATTTAAAAAAACATTTTATTTAAAATAGTTGTTTAGTAAAAACAATGATATAAAAATAACATTAATTTGGACAAGCAAAGACTTAAACCTGAGACATGTGAATTACTCCTAAGAAACCTACCACTATGCTAGCACCACAATGTTGGGTGTGTTGCCATAAACTCGTAGTTTGTATTTATGCAAAAACAAATGTATATTCAATAAATTTGTTGTTGAATTCATAGAATTGCATTATCCAAAATCCAATAAACTAAACATCCAAGGTTATTATCATGTAACCGGGACAGTATATATACTGGGTATATATTTGATATACTAGGTATATATTTGATATACCCCTGATATACGAGGTATATATTTGATATACTCTTGAAATACGAGTGGATAATGTCCCGTGAATAACCTGAAGGGTCTATAGTATATGAATAAGGCTGGGTACCTTATCCTGGCAACACTATGGATACGGCCCACTTTGTAAATGTTACAGATGACTCGATCCAGGTCGTTCGTGTAGAGACATGCGAGTGGAGGTATCCTATACAATTAGTTTGTATAAGACTAGACTGCAAAATAGTCAATCTTTAGATGTAATGCCGTTGACTAACAGATTGTTATTTCATAGGATGACCAAACAACTCATTCTCGATTGAGTTATGGACTCCTACCCGTGAGGGCTCGTCCTTTTATCTGTATGGGTGAGAGTGGCCCGAATTGCCGACTCAATATTCCTACCATTTTGCGGACGAGACCGAGTGGGGAGCTGGGAACATAACTTCACAAGATGGAATTCACTCCTCCCTGACTTTAGGGGAATAGATGGATGTTCTCTTAAATGCTGACTCCGAGACTTGAACAAGGGGCCCCACCCTCTCATTGTCCTGAGAGGGACTTCCGGTTATTGGTCGGACCATAACCGGGTTGTTCATTAGAGGACCAGTGGTATTTAAGGAGTAAGATGTAACTCAGGGGTAAAACGGTAATTTGACCCAACTTGAGTTACGAGCACTCGTGAAGGATTAACTTGTCATTAATGGTCGTATATCCATGGACACGAAAACATTCTGCAGCGAGAATAGTGCAACTGTGGGTCTTTAGTGGAGTGACCGTAGTTAACGAATGTTGATTAACTCGGTCAATGAGTTTGACTGATTAATCTCACATCGTTGGAGTTTCTGATCTGTAGGTCCATGAGGTCCCCTTGCTAGCTCATGACAGATAAAACGAGGATCAAGATTTTGGAAGAATTTGAGCTGTTCAAATTTCTTAAGGGAATATATGTATATTGATACATTATAATATATAGTTAATTTTAAATTAAAACTATATATTATGAGAGAAATTATTCGAATGAGATTCAAAAAAAATTAATATGAATAAGATTCATATTAAAACTATAGGTTAAAAATAATGTGCATAAGATGTACATTACGACTATAGGTTATACGAGAGAGATGTATTTGAATAAAATTCAAATATATGAGTTTAATTAAATATGTGATATTTAATTTTAAATAATTAATTGTTAATTATTTATTTAATTAATATTAGATTTAATTAATTAATTATTAATTAGATTAATAATTAATAATTAAATTTGTTAATAATTAATTAATTATTATGTTAATTAATTAAAAACACCCCTGCAAAATTGTAGGGGAGTGGGAAGTTGTGACGTGGGGAGTTACCCCACGTCATATTTGGTTAAACTGTACAGAAGAGTTCTGTACAGTTGTGCTTTTTGCTTGAAAAATTACATCTCTCTCCATCAAGCTCTCTCTCTGAATTCTCCCTGAGATTCCTCCAAACGTATTGCTCCCACAAGCCCGATCTCGATACCTAGAGGATAGCACGGAAGACCATTTGGTGTTGTTCGGGAGATTGAATCATTGAAGAAGAGTTCTTCAAAGGTAAGGGAAAATAAGTTTCCCCTGTATTTTCTTCTTTGCACTTTTATTTTGTTTTCTCAAAAAATCATAAACGATGATCCGATTTCGCTCTGGGATTCACATCCCTTCACACAAGATACTGATGGAACTCTTAGATATGCACAGCGGAAGCTAGGGATCATAATACACTTAATGAAGCAATTTAACTAAAATAAGCATGCTTGGAAAAATAATGAAAAAGGTAAAGAGAAAGAGATTAAATTTATACCTTTGAAGACCTCCATTATAACTTCTTCTCCTAACTCAATGGGACCACTAACGACAAATTCGTGCTATCCTCGGGTTGATGAACACGGTTGTGGGACCGAATTTTGAGTGAAAATAAAGGGAAAACACTAATGGCTAGGAGAAGACAATAGAAATTTGAGTGGAAAAATTCTGCATTTATGCAAGGAAGCATTAGCCTTATCCAAGTGATCTTCATCACCTATATAAAGACCAAATGCATGCAAAGACAAGCCTTGCATGCCTTCCACTTCAAACTTCACTAGCATGTAAAAGATAGGTGTCATTGCCTTGAAGAAACACTTCAAAAACCACTAGTTAGTGGGAAAATCCAACTTTACTAACTTGATTTTTTAAATAAAACTTTGATAAAACTAATTTTTATAAAAACAAAAATTGAAATATCAATTTTCTATTAAAACAAAAATCAAGCCAAATCAATATCTCATATTAATTGGTCTTTGACACCTAAGCTTGATTAATCACATTAATCAAATTACAACTCTTTTTTATGCTTTGAACTTATTTAAAACTAATTTAAATAAGTCATACTCTCCATAATAATTAAATGTCAATTAGATTATATATTATATCTCATATAAAATACAATGTTCCCTTAAAAACCGAATTTGAACACTTCAAATTCTTGCTTCAGCTAGTTCATCAATTTTATCCTTTATGAGCTAGCATGGAGACCCGTTGAACCTACAGATCATGGGCTCCAACGATTTGAGACTAACCGGTCAAACTCTTTAACTTAGTTAATCAACATTCGTTAACTAACAGGACTGTCCACTATAGCCTGTAGATGCACTCCCCTCACTGTAGATATATTTGTGTTAATTCGATATAACCGTCATCGGTAAGTTGATCCTTCACAGGCCGTTCGTAACCTCAGCTAGGTCAAAAAAAACTGTTTTACCCCTGAGTTACATCTTTTCTCCTTAAGTACCACTATCCCTCTAATGAACAATTGATTTAGGATCAAATCACTAAATCCAATTCCTCTCGGGCCAGTGAGAGGATGGGGCCCTTGTTCAAGATCCGGGATCAGCCCTCAAGGGAACAACCTCTCTACTATCCCTAAATCGGGTAGGAGTGAATTCCGTCTTGCTAATTCTATGTCCCCAGCTATCTACCCAGTCTTATCCCTGAAATGAGAGGCATATTGAGCAGCGCTGATGAGCTTACTCTCACCTATGCAGATCAAGGGAGAATCCTAAATAAATAGGAGTTCATAGATGGCTCAGGATTTAGATCAAGTTATTTAGGTCATCGATAAATGAAATTAATCAGTGTTATCCGTAAACGGTGTTAATACGTAACAGTGATTATTTCAGGGTCAGTCTTACACAATGTCATTGTGTAGAACACCCCCGCTCACATGTTTCTACACGAACGAATCAGGATCACTTCGTTTATGACACCTTACAACATTTGTAACAATCATAAAGCGGGCCATATTCAACAGTGTCTCCAGGAAAAGGTACCCAACTTGATCCATGTACTATAGACTGTTTAGGCTATTTACTTGAACTTGATCCAGTTTATGTCTCCACATAAAGTCCAAGTACTCATTATAATAGCCAAGAGTTCGTAGTTTATTGGATTTATTAAAAAACAAATTCAGTTTTATTTAACAACATTTGTCTGAATAACCTCACATTAATGTTCACTGTTTACAAACTACGAGTTTTAGGACAGAGTACCCAACAGATACAACCTAAATTTACTTCTTAAAAGACAAATCTTTATTTTGAAATTTTGTTTAAAAAAAAAGAAAAATAAAAACTAAAACTGAAACCCAAAAAAAACTTTATTTTATTTTAGATTTGAAATCCGTATAACAAACTGCCTTAAAACTTAAAAAAAAACATTTAACACAAACTTGTTTTTAAAAAAATCATATTTAAAACAAACTTGTTTTTAAAGAAAAATCAAATTTAACACAAATTCATTTAAAAAAGAATCATATTTAAAACAAACTTATTAAAATATATATATATATATATATATATATATATATCAAATTTAAAACAAACTTATTTAAAAACTCATTTAAAACAAACTTATTTAAAAAATCAAATCATTTCTAAAAGCATTTTTTTTACATCACGTACTGCAAAGCGGAATTCCTTGGTGGCTCGCGAGTCTGAAGCCGTAAAGGAGCACTTGAGGTGGTAGTCAGGTTCCCGAAGATCTGTGCGTCGGTTGTAGAAGTTGTCGAAATTTCGTGCTATTGCAGGTGAGTAGCCCAGTTCCTTATATTATTGTTGTCCGTCGGGATTGTAGAGCTTTGCACTGGACTACTGTGCTGCGGGTTGTCGGAACTCTTGGTCGTCGAGAGATGTGTGCAGCTGGAGTATCGTCGCCAGAGGTTGTTGGGCCTGCCTGTCGATGTCGTGGGGTCGCCGATGTGGGTGGAGAAGAAAAAAAGGTGATGGTGGAGAGAAAGAAGGAAGTGAAAAAAAAAATTTGTTCCTCTTCTCTGTATGGGTTCTATCTTTTCCTTCTCTCCACTGCAGCCCTCTTTAAATACACATAAATATAACGGTAAAAAAGAAAAAGAGACAAGAGAAGAGAGAAAAAGAGGGAGGAGAAAAAGGGGAGAGAAGACACGTATGAAGTAAAAAATCAAAGGAGAGAAAAAACAGTTTTTTAAATCTTGTAATCAATTAAATAAAATCCTAATAAAACTAATTATTTTCAAACAAAATCTAATTTTAAAACTTAATTTGATTTAATTAAAACTTTACATTAAAACTTATAATTAAGTAAATTATGTTATTTTAAACCAAATCAATAAACATAATAAAATAATCAATAATAATAATTCTTTTTAACAAAAGCGAGCTGGACCAAATACGGTGTCTACACCAAAAACCCCGAAAATGATTATGGACTCAACCCAAGGAAAGTAAAAATCAGATTATCTTGCTGATCAAAATTCTCAAGACAATAAAACTCGTTCCTTGTTTAAGATCTGAATCACTCCACAAACAAAATAGATCAAGTCTCACTTGAATGATCTTAAACATGCAAGCTATCACTAGATTGCAAAGTACATTATCTCTTGGCTAAAATAAAGGCTCAAAGGCTCATTTCATTACATATCAATTCTATATTCTATATTATGATACAAAGAACTAACACGGGTTTATTTAGCCACATAAACCATATGAAGAGTCTCAACCATATGGAAAGACTCATACTTACAATAATTGAAAAGACAAGCAAAAAAATAGCCTAGAATTTGAAAAGATTAGAAATAAAAGTCAACAAAATTATTAAATCTCGTTCATAATAAGAAGAATTTTGACTAATTTTGACTTCTTTGGATGAGATTTGAAGGTGCTTCACTTGACCATGTAAGAGTAGACTCTTATTGACTCGTATTGGATTTTATTCATTTTTATTATGTTGTGGATTCATATCATTCTCCCCCTCTTCGAAAGGATTCGTCCTCGAATCTAAAGGATCTTCTTGTAAAGCAAATTTGAAATCACGTCCATCCCATGGACTTGCTCTTCTTGGATTCCTTTTCACGTTGTATTTTTTGGTCATTGATGATAGAAGTGAATTGGGAAGATGCTTCTTAAGTATCCTCCTTGTCTCATACTTCACATGTGAATAATATTGGCTCATTTGAGAAGCAACCCTTGGATCTTGCTTTTCAATAAGCATTTTAACTTCCTGCAAGAATTCCAATGAAAAGCTTGGCACACTTGGCTTAAGTACACCCATTAGTATGCAGGTCCTTTCATTTACAAGTTCATGTACGTGTCGTTTTGAAAACAAAACGATGCTAGCCTCACAAAGTCTTGTAACAAGACCCTTCTCAACATCAATCTCCATACGATGATCCTCTAATATTTTTGTCTCACACTCCTTCCTTTTGTCACTTTTGGTCTCTAATTGACATGGACCAATAGAGATTTTCATACTTTCCTTACTGTTGTCCACAACATGTGTAATGACCTCACTATTGGAGACTTCCACGTGATCATTAGACACATGCGATTAGACCTATCCCACTTCTCAATTTCAACCTTATTAGGATTTTCCTCAGTTGAAGTAGGACGGTCTACCCTTAATGCAAGGTCTAAATCCATACACCCAAATACTAACTGTCTTCTTTCCAGTCCTTAAAATTAGCCTCATTCAGTCTAGGAATGCTGTTGACTTGGGTGGACATATTATCAGAATTAGCAACCTTAACTGTATAAAGAACACGAGCTCAATATAGTAATTAATGTCACACATATATATATAAATATTAATGACATTCTAAATAAACTTTATGAGGACAAGTGAGATACTTAATGCAACATCTACATTCAGTCTTTGGACAAAAATGTTCATTTGTTAGTGATACTCTCAGTACAATAATAAAACATTAATGACTAATCTCTTTTAGATGATAGCCTTCCTTTGGGCCGACTAACAACTTCAAGGACACAACCTTATGTTATCCATATTTATTATTGCATGTGTGTTTGTGGTTTGGCCAAATTGCAACCTTCCTTTAGGCCAATCACAATCCGCATAAGCAACAAATACACTACATCTAAGAACTTTAAATGTTCCAATTTATAAAATATAGACTACTTTGGTAGCATATTTCATGCATCAAGACATTTAAAGAAATTAGACAAATTGTGCTACCAATAAATAAATAAAATCTAAATTTATTCACCATAATAGTCAACTTTAATTAGCACAATTTAAAAAAAAAACAGTCCTCCATATTTTTATGCCCAAAATATTTATAGTATTTTATAAATATATAAAATACTTATTAAAAATTAAATTTAAAAAAAATAAAAATTAAAAAGAAAAAAAAATAACTTTAAGTTAGCCCACTGTAACAATTATGCACAGTAGCCTCACACGACACTCCAGTGGAGTGTTGCAACCTATAATTTTTTTAAAAAGAAAAACTGAATCAACATGCGGTGAAAAAAATTCCTTTTTTTTAAACTGAATCTTCAAGGTGTGCCGCAATCTTTCAAATCTTTTTTTAACCCTTTATTATACTGAATCTTCATTAGGGGAAGACAAAAATTTCCGCAAGGTCGAGTCCCAAAAATAGAAAATGCATGTCCCGACCTCGTCCCCGATTCCATTTTTTAAATAATAAATATATATTTATTACACTTTTTTATACTTAAATTCTAAAAATAATTAAAAACAATTATAAAACCGATAATTTTTCTGGAGAACATCTCTCGGACACGAGAACGAGGTGGAGACGGAGACTAAAAATTTTCACGAGCCCGAGAATGGGGGAGAGCATCCTCACTCGCACCCACACCGTTGTCATCTCTAGTTTACATAAAATTTTCTCTCTCTAATATTTATTTTCAATTTTCTAACTTTTTAAAAACAAAAAACAAAAAATGGTTATCAAACATATATGGTTTTTGTTTTTTAAAAACAGAAAACCAAAAACCAAAAACTAAAATATTATTAAACGGGCCCTTAATGTTTGTTTGTTTTTCATCAATTGATGCTTATTTGATTATTTTTTACAATTTGGTATCTTGCTGATATTTTTGACATATCGATCGTGTTTTAATTCTTGATGTTTATTTTTTAGATAAGTTGATAAATTCAATTGAGAGTATCTTTTATGTATATGAATATTGTTGTGCTTAATCAGAAGAATTTAAATTGCTCTCTTTGAATTATACTTGTCTTATACCATATTTTATTGAATCAAAATTTTGTAGAATATTTTGATAATTTGTTTAAGATAGTTGACCTACCATGTTTTTTTTTTTTTTAATATATCTATCTTGTGCAAGTTGTTGAGAAAGTTTTGCTTGTGTGTATATCTCCTTGGTATCTATTTATATTTATTGATATTTTTTAAGAGGAGATTGCATGTTTTAGGGGGAGTTATACCATTTACTGTGAATTTTATTCTTTTTATGATATTGATGTTTCATATTGCTCTTTTTGTTTATTCTTTTTGTGTAAATTTTAAGAGCATGAATAATGAATTTTAAATGAGATGGGAGAAGTTGCTCAAAAGTTTAAAGTGCATTAAAGTTAAAATTACAAAAACTCCCCTGAGCACTCCACTAAACTTGACAAGATGAAAAAGGTAAATGAGCTTATATAAAAGCTTATGGGAAATTGGATGGAATAGGTGTTCTCCCATACCTTTTTATGTTTTTTAATCACCCTTTTCAAAACCAATGTTTTCTAAACGTTTGCTGACATCACCCAATTGCCAATTTTCTTTTCACTCCCCTAGACTTATACAATACATTCTCTCTCCGTCCTCTCTCTCATCTCCCCTTTTTCTCCTCCCATTTTTTTCTCTACACCATCTCTCTTTTTCTTTTCTTTTTTTTTTCCTGTTTGGTTATTACAAAACACCTCTCATCTTTTTTTGTTTGAGTTGTACATAATATTCCACCTTATTCTCTTTTTTCGCTTGAGTTTTACAAAAAAAAAAAATTAAAACTACGAGAGATTAAATGAGATTGAGGAGAAATTTAAGGAAACAAATTTAGATTAAATTTTAAATTTGAATACCAAATGACTAAAATTAAGGAGGTTCAGGAGAGATTGAGATTCTGTTTATTTGAATTTCAATTTTCAAATTTTTAATTAAAAGAATCTTTAGTCTCTAATTATTTATTAATTCATTTTAAATTTGAATTTGACTAAACTGTTTTTTTTTTTGCAAAGGATATAGCAGGCATACAACCACTGTACTAGGCATATAGACCAAACTATTTCGAAATTTATTTATTTAGTTATGATCTATTTAATCTGATTATGATTTCATTTAAATTAACTAAATTTTATTATTATTATTATTATTATTTAGATAACATTTTATCTCAACTTTCTCTCACTCCCTCAACTTTTTCTCTTTCTCTCTTTCTCTCACTCAACTTTCTCTCTTTATCTCCTTCCCCGTCCCTATCCCCATGGTTAGGCCGAACTTTCTCCTTCCCTGAGCTTCCTTCTTCGACAAACGACCTTCCTCGTCGATTTTGATGCACTCGTCGCTGGTGATTGCTGAAGGTCACTAGAATCATGGAGGCTGATGGTTAAAAAGAAAAGAAAAAAAGAGAGAAGGGTAAGAGATTTAAGGTTTTTTTTAGAGTAAAGAAGAAGGGAATGAGAAACCCAAGAAAATTTTAGAGAGAATGAGAGAAAAAAAAACCATGGCAGAAGAGAGAAATAATAGGTTAATGGAAAATGAGAGAAGAAAAAAATACTGGAAAGAGAGAGAGAGGGAAATAGAGGGAGGGATTCTCGAAAAACAATGATGGAGATAGAGAGAGGGAATAAGAGAGAAATCTAAAAAATGAGTGAGGTAGTGAGAGTAAATTGGCAATTGGGTGATGTCAGCAAACACTTAGAAAACATGGGTTTTGAAAATGGTGATTAAAAAGCATAAGTGTGTTTGTGATCATAAAAAAAACCAACAATCTTCCTCTTTTCTGAGAGGGTATGATAAAACTTTACCCCTTTTATATATATTGTTTATTTATTTAGGGGAGTAGTTATATATGAAATTAAAATTTACTTTATAATTTCTTATAATTTATGTCTCTTGATTTACTTGTTAATTTTTGCTTAGGCATCTTTGATAGGGGGAGTTTTATAAAAACTTGTGCTAATTGTCTTTTTGTCCCTTATTTAAATGGAAGTGTTAAATTGCTTGAAAAAGGGAGCTTTCATGTTTATTTATTTATTTTTCTTAATTATTATTTTTTATTGATTCCAAAAGGGGAGAGCTAAAAAGAAAATGAATAATCTTGTGAGAAATTGTGTTACAATTAAATTTAAATTTATGCTTGTTTTGATTGTGTTTCATGTTATCTCACACACACTACTTTGATTACATTTTTCTTGCGTGGTTTGTCATCATAAAAAATGGGGAGATTGTTGGTTTTTTTTGCCTTAATCTCGGTTAATTAATTTAATTAATTAATATTTTGATGATAGCAAACACACTTAATATTAATTATTTTTGGTGTGTAAGAATTATTGTAAAACATAAATTTATTATGAGATTCAATAATATTATATGATTTATTGATAATACATATTTTGTTTAACAACGAGTTTTAGTGTTTTAAAGTGTGAACAACGTAGAGCTCATTACAACAATTCAACGGATCTTGAATCACCCAATTCAAAGCTTAGACGAAGAAATTATGGTCGAAATAAGTTGGAAGGAAAAATTGAAAAGAAAAAAAAAATAAGAAGAAAAAATGAAAAGAAATAAAGAAAAGAAAAAGAAAGTGAAAAAAAAAAAGTGAAAAGTTACTGTCTAATAACTTGAAAAAAAAAAGAAAAAAAGTATATATCAAATCCTCAGGCTCTTAAGCCTGACATGAGATTAAAAAAATAAAATAAAAAATCATCGTTAGACACACATATTATATTATATTTTTTTATGACAATTTTATTATTATTGTGTTCAATTAAAATCTCATTTTGATCTTAATCATTTAAAGATCTAATTGCCCGAATCTAATTTGGATTTGAAATTTCTTTCCAATTTTTCATCCTCTATTTAAACCCTTCATTCTCTTAAAATTTCACAATCAATTTTCTCCAATTTCTCTATGTTCATCTCTCCAAAAGCTTCAATTTTTTTGTTCTAATTTATTGAGAGATTTTATTTTGAAAGATAATTGTTCTTCCAATTTTATTTTCTTATAGTCAATTGAGGGCTTTTTACCTGTAAGAATTTTTCTTACAAATTTTGTGAGTTTCTTACAATTCTATTGTAAGGGTTGTTATTGAGTCTGAAAAACGAGTGTTGTAACAGTTTGATTCTTATATGTTGAAAGAATCAGGTTTGTTCTTTCTCCCAGAAAAAGAACATTGTATCGGTTGGACTTTAATTGATGGAAAGAGTCAAGTTCTTCAATTGAACACCCAAGAGAAGCTTGGGAAGTGGGGTAGGTCGGTGTTGCCGAACCACTATAAATTTCCGGTGTTCATTTTTTCTAATCCTCGTTTATTTAATTTATACAATTAATTTTATATTTTTATTTGTTGCATGAATTAATTGCTATAATTTATTCTTCATGTTTATTGTGAATCTTTATATTAGAACTAATTAGAATGCTTGAAATATATGTCTACTTTATTGAATAATTTGTGTTAATATTATTTATTCATAAAAAGTTTACATCATTGTTTGAATTGGCCCACCGTGTTAAAAAGTTTATAAATTGTGATTAAACCCTATTCACCCCCTCTAGAGTTGTCATACCGATCTAAGTCGATTTCACAAAATTGTGTGATTACAAACTTTGTAGAAAATAAGGATGGAGATGTAAAAACAATAAACTTGCTAGAATTACTTTGGAATACTTTGGAAGGAATTCAAAACTTACCATTGAAGAGTAACAAGCTGAAAAATAAAGACTGATAGTAAAGTGACTAAAGCTTGAAAATGATCACTTGGATGATGAATTAAGTGTAGAAGGTTGCTGAATTTATAGGGAACTCCAAGTCGGTTAGGAAGTTAAGCCTTTCGTGGGTAGTCATCCCTTCACGACCTCTTTAGCTTAGTTGGTTATTGAATTTGCCTTTTATCATTGCATGGAAAACATGTGGAAGGGTTGTGAGAAGCTTTTAAACACACCAAAACTCGCGTTTAACATTAAAGGCAATCTCAGTATTAGGCAAGGTGTCAGGCGCCTAGCTTAAAATTTCCCTGCACAACATGATAATTTCTGTTAGAAATGAAATTTAGATAATATAAAAATGCTATAAATGCATTTATAACCCAAGATAACTCCGAATGAAAGGTTTTAGACACTAAACTAAGCTTAAAATACTGTTTTCGAGGGTAAAATGATTGAAAACAGCACCTAACTAGTTTTTTTTATCCTTGTAAACAAAGAAAATCACCTGCGTATGTTTAGGGGTATAAATTTATTTCTTTTCTATTTAAATAAAGGTTAAATTGCAATTTTAGTTTTCCAGCTTTTAGAATTGTGTTTGATAGGTTCCTAAATTTTGAATATTGAGTTTATTGACTAGGTTTCCAATGGGTTGTTTGATAACATTTTTTTTTAGTTTTCCATTATTTTTTTTTGTAACAATTTCATTAGTAAATTTTTCATTTCTCTTCGGAATATATTTGAATTCTTAGAAAAATTTCAAAAACAAAAATAAATATTTGATTTTTTTTTTCTCAAAATTTGGCATAGAATTTGAAAATTTTTACAAAAACCATATAACAAAACAAAAGAACACATCTGTGAAAATAATGTTTCTAAGCTTAATTTTTTAAAATAGAAAACCAAAAGCGAAATCGTTATCAAACAGAGACCTAAAATTTCAATAGGTACCATATTGAAAGTTGAAAGATTTACTAAACACTTGAAAATTTAGGAATCTATTCAACCGAACAAGTTTAGGGATCTATTAGACAAAAAGTTAAACAAGTCCGGACCTAATAAACACAAAATTATATAATAGGTCCTCGAATTTTAAAAAATGTTTAATAGGGTTGAGACTAGACACAAAATTGAAAGTATAAGAACATATTAGACATTTAAAAAAAATCAAATTACCTATCAAACACAACATTGAAATTTTAAAATTTAATTAAACATTTTTTTTAAGTTCATGAAACTATCAGACACAGAGTCTAAATGTTTTTTAATTATAAATAATAACAAATATCACATAAATGCATTTACTACTTTTTTTTTTATGTTTATTTATAAAATATTGTTTTTATCAAGAATTTCAATTAAAACAATACGATCTCCAAGAATACTGAAAGATAAGAGATGAATCCTGCAAAAAAAAGAGTTAGCATTCCTAAGATAGGATTCAATTTAATAAATTTATAATATCAAAGTTTGCGTACCTTCGTTGTTCAATTTCAAGGAATTTATATGAAGTATGGATAAGCATTGGTGCCAAGAATTCAAATTAACGGTTATTTTCGAGATTGTAGGCGTGAGTACGCATTAAGGGCAAAATATAGTTGTACGGTTACATTTTTGAACATTTGGATTAAGTTCGACTGCATGAGTGATTTTGTTTGGTAATTTGTTGAGTAACTTATCTGAACTTGCCTCTGAACTACACCCCGTTGGATTGGTACATGCGCAGGTGACTTTCTGTTGAGCTATCAATGATGTGTCTCTCTACCAAAATTCTGCCTCCATCGAATATTGATTTAAGTTCTATTTTGATATTTAAAATTTAAAATGTATATTTTTTTCTAAATTAAAAAATAATTATTATTTTAATCATATTATAGTGCAAGAAATGAGAGGGTGAAGATTGAGCTTTCAACAAAATGTCTTAATCGTTGAACTATGTCGATGTTATTAGTCACAAATGATAATTAATTACGATTATGTCCCACCGAGGGGGTAAGTTGGATCCCACCCGTACTAAAATAAATAAATAAACTTGATTGACATTTTACATAATATAAAAAAGAGAGGTCAAAACACAGGTGATTTCGTGGCTTTCGCTAAGATAAAGGTTGTTTAATTACTGTATGTGATGTATTTATTATTATTATTATTAATTTATAAATTATAATTTATGGTGATTATATAATACGGAGGCGAGGCCGATAGAGAAACAGAAACGTGGTGGGTGGACCTCAGAAAGCGCTACAGAATCCAACGACGCAGCAAAGAAACAAAGAATCCGCCATTGCCATTCTTCATTCTTCCCAACGAACCTCCACCAAACTCCTCTTCGTCTCCTCCATAATCGCAACAAAATCGAAGGCCCGAATTCTCATTTCCGTTTTCTGTCTTCAGTTTTCTTCATCCAACCCCTGCGCTCGCCGCTTCTTTCTTTCTTCTTCTTGTTCTTCGCCTTCTCGGATTCCTCAACCACAACCAGGAGACGAAGCTCACTGCTCGCGGTTTTCATCCGGATTTCTTCGGATTTCCAGTCTCCAGAACCCATTTTGGTCACAAAAGCTTGTGCGGATCCATCTTTTCCGGTTCCAGGGTAATGTTTCCTCCTCTCATTTCCTTTTTCTTTTTGTCTCAATCCTAGGGTTCCGTTATTGGTCCATGTGTAGATACACCTGTTCTTGATTTAATTCTTGTTTTGGTCCTCGACTTTCTTTGTGTCCTCCCTTAACTTTCAATTGTTTTGATTTTAATCCTCAATTTCATATGTACATTAGGAAAAAAAAAAAAGAAGAAAAGAAAAACTAGTTTAGTTCTTTTCGATAACTTTTCATGGATCACTCGACATTTTCACGATGGGTAACTGGTAAGTTTCTATGGCTATATTAGGTTTTATTGAACATCAAGAATCTAAAAAGGAGACTAAACTGCTTTTTGTGCAAAATTCAGTATAATGATTGAAACTTTAGAGACCAAATAAAAGTAACTTTAAAAGTTCAGATACTAAGGAGAATCTAAACCTTTTTTTCTCTATGAATTGACAATCTTTATCTTTTTCTTTTAGTTCTTTTCGATAGTTTTCATTGATCACTCGAATCTTACCTACTCATATAGTTTCAAACATTCATCATGATAGGTAACTGGTAAGTAAACAAGAAAGGTGTCTACGACTATATTAGGTTTTATTGAACAACAAGAATCTAACAATGAGACTAAACTGTTTTTTATGCACAATTCAGTATAATGATTGAATGAAACTTTAGAGATCAAAGTAAAATAACTTAGATACTAAAGGAGAATCTAAACCCTTTTTCTCTATGAATTGATAATCTTTATCTTTCTTTAATTTTTTATTATATGGTGTAGACTGATTGTTTGTTGTGTGGGCAGAGAGAGAGAGAGAGATTGTTGGTTGATTGATTCCCTAGCATTAGCCCATTTTGTGTTGTGAAGTTTGTTGCAAATGGGGAGTGCTGTGGGAAAGTACGAGTCTCCCAGGGATTGTGTGCCAGAAACAAAACTTGAAGCCAAGATGGTTGAGGCAATGATACAAAGGGCCTCTAAAGGAAGCATCATTAGGTCATTTGATAGCATCATCTTGAAATTCCCCAAAATTGATGATAGCTTCAGAAACTGCATATCTACTTTTCAACAGTTTGGTGAGTACACTCTACACAGTTTATGTTACAGCCCGAGGTGGTTTGAACCTGAGTTTAATTGAATCTTACACTCAACACAATTCTTAGAAGTTATGATTTATTTGTAGATGAGGATTCAAACGGGATAATTGACCGTCGGGAGCTTAAGAAATGCTTTGATGGGCTGGAAATTTTGCTTACCGAGGAGGAAATTGATGATCTCTTTGAGGCATGCGATATTAGTACAGCTATGGGAGTGAAGTTCAATGAATTCATTGTACTTCTCTCCCTTGTATATCTTCTCAGGGATGATCCAACTGCTGCTGTATTTGCTGTATCCGGACAGTTCGATTTATAACGTTTCTCTATTCAGAAAGTTTCTTGCTTCATTCTTTATGTGTGTGCTTTTCTTTTCTTTTCTTTCGTATTCCTTGACTTCAACAGAAATCGCAATTCGGAATGCCAAAACTGGAGGAGACATTTGAGTCATTGGTTGATGCATTCGTGTTCTTGGACAAGAATAAGGACGGTTATGTAAGCAAGAGTGAGATGGTATCTGCAATACACGAAACCACATCCGGAGAACGCTCTTCAGGACGGATAGCGATGAAGAGATTCGGTAACACTCATAAACTATATGGTCTGTCCATTTGTATACTGATTGCTGCATCAGTGGATTAATGGTTGAGCTTGTTCACTCACTTGACATTGCAGAGGAGATGGACTGGGATAAAAATGGAATGGTAAACTTTAAAGAGTTTCTTTTCGCATTCACCCGTTGGGTCGGACTCGGCGAGAATGAGGACGGAGAGGAGGAGGAATGAAACATGAAATCTTGGAATATCCTTTTTCCAGTTGTTGTTAGTTCGATGATGGTGAAACCGTGGTAGGGTAGTGAAAGTAAGGATAACAATGGTTTGTCAATGCTTTTCCATGTAAATACTGTGTACTGTGAAGAGTAGGAGTACTGATTGATATAATTGAAGTGATGTTGGAGAAAGCCAAGCTTGAGCCTTTTTCATGTGGGGAATGTTTTTGTTCATGATTTTTCTCCATGCCAACTTGTTGAGCTTTACTGTCTGAATTTTCTCTGGATTTCTTTAACTTGCTCACAATATTAGGGACTGTTTTTTTTCCTTCTCTCCTCTTTTTGCATTAATATCACAAAGTCGAACCAAACTAATAATGTTCGAGTTTGTTTAGACCGTAAGCTTTAAAATGTTTCAATAACGTCATTGACCTTTTGAATTATGATTCTAAGTAGTCCGAGCTTGTTTAAAGTATCGATAATGTGATATATTTATTTATGATAATAGTTCTATTACACAGTGAAAGTATTGATAATAATGTATAAAAGTTGCAAAAACCTATATATTTTTTTTATCCTGAATGTTTTAGGATTTTTTTCAATTTTTTTCTTATTGTTTAAAGTTTTTTTTTAGTATATCCTCTTACATTTTAACATTTTTTTAATTATAAATTTAGGCTATATACGATAAGTGAAAATTCATGCTAGCTTTTAAGAGATTTGGAGAAGATATTAGAAAATTTCATCTCTTGAGCGGCTTATTTTTTCATAAAAAATTTTGTTAACTCACCAAGTATCATTTAAGTTATTATCTCTCAATTTTAATGAATGTTCACTATAAGTAAGGGTATAATTGGAAAATATTAAAACGCAATGGACTAATTTGAAAAAATTCTTAAATATTAGAAACTAAATTTAAAAAACACTCCAATATTTGGGACTAAAACATGTATTTAGCTCATAAAAAAATTAAAAAAATATATCATTAATGCAAACATAAATACTAATGATAAGATTTTTAACTAAACTTAATTAAAGGTGGGAAATGCCTGTATATTAATTTAAATACTTTTTAATAATTTTTTTTCTCCTTAATTTTAGAATCAACCGAACACGGTTTAATATATTTCTATTGATATTTTCATAAAATGGAAACTCAACTATACTTAACTTAGTAAGAAAGAAAGAAATGAAGTACATGATCGTGCACCAAACTTATTTTCATTGAATAAGTGAGTTTTTCAAAATCTTTATGTTATTATTTTTGTTAAACTTAGCGCATAAATTAATTAGATGAAATTAAAAGATGAAGGGCAAAAGTAAATCACGGATTCACCATGTTGTTGCAGTAAAAAAAAAAAAATGAAATTTTGAGTGAAACGGATGAATCTTACCAAATTTATCGAGGAAAAATGAATTTTTAAGAATTATGAAGTATTATTAATCGAATGTGAAATTTTGCGAGGGCAATTAGTCCCCTACGCAAAATGGGTCTTCTCATGAACAAAAATCGCTGGATTTGAAATTGTCCGATTCCAGGAGGCCATGGAAGAAGCTGCCCTACCTTTTAAGAATCTTCAGAGCAGAGAGTATCAAGGTCACAAGAAGAAGGTTTTTATCAAATCCCTCCGCGCCTCTGCCTGCTGTTCTCTTCTTTATTGCGATTCATTCTTGTTTTAATCTTAAATTTCATCTTCTCAAGGTACATTCTGTGGCATGGAATTGCACGGGCATGAAGCTTGCTTCCGGTTCTGTGGATCAAACTGCTCGAGTTTGGCACATTGAGCCTCATGGACATGTATACTTTCTTATCGCACTTGTTTCTCTTCGTGGTGTTTTGTCAGTTCGTTGTTTCTCTTGTGGAATCTTGTACTCAAATTCGTTTCTACTTGTCTTTTATTCCGTTCTCCCTGTGGGTTTTCTTTTTCTCGCTAAATCATATTTGTCTCTTACACAAGTAGCGTTTTGGAGTTTGTACTGGCTAGCACGATCTCTAACACTTTTTGTCTCTCGCTCAACTTTCTTTGCTGATAAAATTTAGCTGCGTATGGACGAATTTCCTAGTTGTCACATGAATGAAGTTATCGAAATAGATTTTAATTGAAGTAAGAAAACACTGGGCTCCATGCTCTCATGGCTTTCCTCTGGAGGCTCTGCCCGCTGTAAGGCCAATTCCGAGAGACAACATGATCTTTTAAATTATTAAGGAAAGAGGATAAGCCTTGGTCACTCCGGTTTTTATTCGTTGAAGAATGAAGTTAAAGAAAGCTTCAGCTTAATTCTATTGCCTACTTTCCTTTTTTCTTAAGCTCTTGCGTTTAAGTTCTTGAAAGTAGGGGGTACAGCGTGCATAACTCTCTAGTTGTGTATATTTTTGTATGTTCCATTTGCATCATTTATCATTGGTACCTTATAGGACTTGGTTGTTTTCCCACGATGCTGTTCCACCATAACACTCAGTGTTGTCTTGTTTTTATGTATTTACTTACTACCCTGAAACAAATCATTTCAATCATCTCAGATGATGTTTGCTTCAGGGTAAGGTTAAGGATGTTGAGTTGAAAGGGCATACTGATAGTGTAGATCAGCTATGTTGGGATCCTAAACATTCTGATCTTATAGCAACTGCTTCTGGGGACAAGACTGTTCGACTATGGGATGCTCGTAGTAAGCATTTGAACTGAGATTTCTGAAGTACCGATCTAATTGAAGTTTAGAATATGGTTCGTAATTTCTCTCTGTCCGGTAGGTGGGAAATGCTCACAGCAAGTTGAACTCAGTGGGGAAAATATCAACATCACCTACAAACCTGACGGGACACACGTAGCTGTTGGGAATAGGGTATGTTCTAGGGTGAAATTTGTGCATTATAAAGCCAATTCAGACTTGTTATTTCTGTAATGTACATTTGAAAATTTTTATCCCTGTGGAAGTACTTGACCATTTCAATTCTCACTGTTTTCTACATCATTTTGCAGGATGATGAACTCACAATACTAGACGTTAGGAAGTTCAAGCCAATTCACAAGCGCAAGTTCAATTATGAGGTAATGTTTATATAGATAAACGACAGTGACTTAACCATTGGTCATTTATGAAAACATAAAAAGAGGATTGTGTTAAATAAGTTTAACAAATCACAACAGGACATAATGTCATGGATGTGATGTGAATGCTTTGACGTAGTCATGTTGGTCTTCTGTTAGAAATGGCCTTTAGGGGTATTTAGGGTTATTAGTAGAATAATAAGGGTAGGTTAGTAATTAGATAGAGAAATTGTTAGGGAGAATTGTTATAAAGATAGTAAGGAGAAAGGGGGCGGTAGGCCGTGATTAGTATGGTTTAGGCTTGAGGAGATAATCCTTGAGAGGGAGGGTTCTTGGCCTCTCGAAGTGCTCAAGAATTTTGTATGATTTGTAACCCATTTTAGGGTTGATTATTGAAATATATTGAGGATAGAGTATTGGACCCTTTAAAATTATAAGTTCAATTTTATTTGAGGCTGTCTTTGCTCTGTTCTTGAAAGCCCTTGAGCGGCCGCTTGTTAATTGTTATTAATGTGTATAGGAGGAAGGAAACATGTGAGGGGAGGGACTAATGTATTGTGTAAATAATGTGATGTAATGTGTAATGTGGACCCTTTGTCGAGTTAATTAGTAAGAATAACTGGTGCAGGTGGGAATCTGTTGTAGTATATACTAAAAGTATGTTTGGATTAACTACCTAAGTGATTTGGAGGTCCA
>NW_019104612.1:213048-225473 GCF_001995035.1 Momordica charantia
TCTGAGCAGCGATGGCTACACCATGAGGGAAACTAATCAAGAGAGGGAGAAAGAATAGTAGAGGAGAGAAAGAGTGAAAAAGGAAATGAGAGGGAGGCTGGCGACGGGGTATGTAAACCCTGAAAAAATGAATCATTATATATATATATATATATACAAATAATAATTTTTTAAAAAAGGTATATTTCGGTCGGTTCGGTCGGTTATAAGGGTTTTCTACTAGCCAACTGACCGACATTATGAAAAATGTCAAACCGACCGTCGACAATCGACCGCCGGCCAACCGACCAGTCATTGAAAACGACCGATCAACTTTGGTTTTGGTCGATCTGACCAGTTTGGTCGGTTTCGTTGTACACTCGTAATCATCGCTACCTTTTTTTTCCCTACCAATTGCTACCCTTTTTTTCCTATCGATCGCTACCTTTTTTTCCTATCGATCACTAACTTTTTTTCTTCTATCGATTTGTTCCTTTTGTTCCCTTTTTTCTATCGATCTGCTCATTTTTTTCTATTGATCTTCTCTTTTTTTCCTATCTTTCTCTCCTCTCTCTTTATCGCTCTCGCTAAATCTAGCGAATTTCTCTCATGACGATGAGAAATATGAAGATTATGAGAAAACTTGAAAAACAAAATAAATAATTTAAGAAACAAAATAAATAATTAGAAAAAAATTTTAAAAGAGAAAATTAAGGAATAAAAAAAATTTGAAAAACAAAATAAAGAATCTAAGAAAAAATTTGAAAGAGAAAAATAAGGCACAACCTTGGGAGAGGAGTGAAAAGTAATTTTCTATCCGTATAACAAGTTCAACGACCAAAATGAAGATTTTAAAAATTTAAGAACAAAATGAAATAAACCTAAAGGGGGGTCATTTGTTTTTGGGGATTTGTATTGGGTAGCACATTAATTTTCAATATTTAGCGATATGAGATGCGTTTTTCATATTTTCAGATATAGCAACTTTATGAGAATCCTAATTTTTAGCTTCAATTTTTAACCCATTTCTGTTCGAGTTTTTACTAGATTTTTTATGTGATGAAATTGTTAGATATTTAACAGAGGAATTGATTGAGATCTAAGAGAGGAATTGTAATATTCAATGATTGATGAATTGGTAATTGTTGGGTTTTTGAGTCATCGATTAGTTTTTTGGATTTGGCTATGAATTGATATTAGTGATATTTATTGTTCATGTATTTCACTTATTATATGTGAGTGATATTAATTGCAGATATATTGAATGAAGTATATCAGTGAGGTATATCACATTTATATATATTCTATATTAGGTATGTCTATAACTCATATAGAGTATATAGGATATATCTATAAATGATATTATCAATATAGAATATATCAACTGCTTAAATTAAGTATATTAGGTTTTTTAATTTTAGTAGTACATTGATTATTTTTTAAATTTTGAGTGGCATATTAGTTATTTATATTATAGTTTATCATTGCTATTTTATTCTATGTTAGTTGTTGATTAATATACTAATATCATCAATGTTTTATATTATTGTAGTATTTGTAGTTACAAGCAAGCTTGCAATTACTTGTTTTTCACAGTGGTGAATGAGATAATAGTCACTACTATGTCAATTACAAAACTATTGGGGTTTTGGTTGATGAAGATATGATTTTTGAGAACTTTAAAAATTTGATATTGAATGAAGTGAGATTGGATCCATCAACATGTTTTGTTCGGTTTTCAATTCTATTAAATTTGGGTAGTAGTGGAGTGCAGAGTGTTATTGAAATTAATGAAGATAAAGTTGTTGCTTGGTTCTTGACTTTGGTTAAGGATGACAGCGCAAGATATCCTTTAGTTGCTTATATAACTAATATGCCTTTGGAGGAGTCATTTGGTGTTATTAATTCAGGGAGTGAAAATTTAGTGCCTTCCTATGCTAATTTTTTTGTTATAATTGAAAGGAATTTTAAAGTTTATAAATATGTTGATATTACTAGTATGTTTTCTACATTTCAACTGAGAAGGATCTATTTGCAAATAAGGAACCTTGTAAAAAGCTTTTCAGTTTATGGCTATAAATAATAATTTTCAGTTCAAGATTTTGAAATCAAACTTCAAAATAGTCGAGTATGAATGCATCAGTTGGGTTGTCAATGGTATGTTAGAGCATCTCGTTATAGAGACATTGTTCTATGGATGATTAGAAAGTATGACGATCATAATTGTTATATGAACATAGTGTAATGAAAATGAAGATGAAGAAAAAATCGGAAGCAAGAGAGAAATCGTACGAAGGAGGAATTTGTTACAAGAATTTATAGGGAAATAAGAAAATCGATCACTAACACACTACTTAGGCCACTAACCCACTACTTAGGCCACTACCCTTCAAAGTCTCTCTAACCCAATCATACAAAGAAATTGTGACAAGAATTTATAGGAAAATAAGAAAACCGATCACTAACACACTACTTAGGCCACTAACCCACTACTTAGGCTACTACCCTTCAAAGTCTCTCTAACCCAATACCACTACTCCACTATGGCATTAAGCTACAAACTCTCCCAACATACAAATCCATTCGGATGATAAATTATTTGTAAAGTTTCTCAACCCAATTATTGAGTTGGGTTGCTTTAGTTTTTTGGATGATAAATTATTTAATATTTAGTCGAGATGCTTGCAAGCTGACTCAAACACTCAAGGATGTCAAAAAAAAAATTAATATTAATTATTGATAATTCCCTCCTACCGAGATTAAGATTAATTAAATGCATTGCGGCGGTTTTTTTTTGTTTCTTATTTCTTATTTTTCATTTTTTGTGTATTCTTTTTTAATAAATAAAAATAAAAAGTTGTATTTGGTATTTGTTAATTGTTCCTTGTTTCTTGCCTTTTGTTTTTATTTATTTATTTATTGTTAAAAATACAAAATAAATTATAACTATTTCTTGTTTTTGTTTTCAAACTTAGGTAGGGTAAGGATATATAAAAAAAAATGTAGAGTTTATTGAAAAGTAATTTGATTTAAATTAAATATTCAAATTTTATGTTATATTTATTATTTAATGCCATTCTATAACTCAATCTTTATATAATAAGACTTTTATGGGTAAAATAAACTTTTAGTTTTGTCCATGTGACTTGAACTCAAGATCTCAAAGATATTCCTTGAGGCCCCAAGCCGCCGAAGCTATCCTTAGGGTCATTTATTTGCTTTTTACAATTTTTATTATTTTAATTTTACAATTTTTCTCGTAAAGACCATGGGCCTTCCTCTCTTGTTTTAGACATCTTGGAATTATCAAATTGAATAAAATTGTGAGAGTTTTCTCTTCATTGTCGTGTGCAACACTCCCCTCCCCCAAAATATCAATTTTCTTTGTGTGGTTGAACTTACAATCTCATATTTTACCCCCTCGGAGCATGCTTTTTTGATTGGTCACCAAACTCGTGGAGTGTTTTCGACCTCGAACATAGTGAGTATTCTGTCTGCTCAACGTAACGACTGCAAAGGTAACCCTTAGCCTTTCAGGTTGAACCTCTTGTACGATTGGATTCAAGTGGTTAGTGGCTCGAGTAGTCCATAAGGTTGAGTTGTCGCGTATCAAATTGTTTCATAACCTATCATCAATTTTGCCATTGACGGCTTGAGCAATTTGCAGAAATGGGGGGAAACAGGAAGAAGAAGAGAGAGAAAGAGGAGAGTGAAGGAAAAAAAATGTCACAATAACCTAAAATTAATATAAAATTAATAAAAATTTTGGGCAACTCACGAAAAGCACGTCAGCATTCCGTTAGTGACATTTAACAGTGTTAGTCTCTAAGGATCTTTTAGAACTATTTTCTAAAGATCAAGGACTAAACTATCGATTTTTGAAACTCAATGACCAAATAGAAACTTGACCAAAAGTGTATTTACCATAAATAAAAAGCTTGATTTTGTTATTTTCAAAATTTCTAACAGATTTGGAAATGTTTATAAGAAACGAGAAAGAGAAAGAGAAATGAAACAATTATCAAATGCTAATATTTCTCAAACTCTAGAAATGAGAAACAAAAACTTGTTGAATAATTTTTTTTTTTTAAGTACCCAACACGTAGGGGTGGGGATTCGAACTTATGATCTTTTGGTTAGAAATATGTGTCTTAACCTCACTTTCTAACTTAAACTCTCCCACTTTCTAACTTCCCTCACTTCCTTCATTCACCCTCTTTACCTAATTCCCTTAATTGTCTCACGTATTGGACATCTCTCCAAAGAAGGATTCTTGGAGCTCAATGGATAGATTTTTCTAGACACTTCTTAGATCTCACCATATTCTAGATACTTCTAATTATAATTAGTATATCCTTATTCAAACGTTCTCTAGAATTACTTACCACCTAAGGAAAAGCTAACATATTTCTAGATCATTTTCCTTAGATATTTATTTGCAATCTTTAAGATAAATTTAAAGAAAGTTATTTTGTGTAGATACCTTAAGAAGCTTCTAGACATAGTGTTATATTTTATTTTAACAAAACTAAAATAAACAATAACGTTACTAGGCCCTAAACTATTTTCAATGTAAAATTCATTAATATTAAGATATCTATGTAAAATTCATTAATATTAAGATATCTACGTACATATCCAATTGACCCAAAATAACAACAAAATTTAGCACAGTATAATTTATTTTTTTGCGCAAATATAACACAATTTTTGCCCAACCCAAAAAAATTGTTTTAAAAGTAAAAAAGGTACATCAACATTTTTTTAACCCTACATATCTAGACATTAATCAGATCCGTTTAGTGGGAGGTTTTGTGGTGTGGAAAAGAGCATTGTTAATCTAAATTCATGTTTGGTACACATTTTTTTAATACTTTTACTTGGGAATCACTTATTCTCATGCATCAATTATTACTCCTGACCAGAGTTTTATTTATCCTTCTATTTTCATGAATTTGCCCATGAGTTTATCTCTTAAACAACATATAAAAGCCTATAATTTATTATATATATCTATATATTTTCTTATACTACTCTAATAAATTCAGAAACTACAGTTTTTTAAATATTTTTAAACTCAGATATATCTTTTTAACTTTCCAATAAAAATCTATACTAATTTTTGTAAAAAAATTTTTTTTACTAATTAATTATAAAATTAATAGGTATATGTTGAAGTTTATTTAAATAACATTCACAATTAATTTTAGTAAAAAAAACATTGACTATTAGTTATTCAATTGACAATTGTGCTAATTATTTGGTATAACAAAAATTTAAAATTTATATGATTTATATTTACTATATTTTAATATAGTTTTATAATTTAAAAGGGATTACTAAATAAAATCAATTCAATAGATTGATTTTCAACGGATTAACTATAACAACTTAAACACACTTTTTACCATCAATTTACTAATTAAACTAAATTGATGTGATTTTTTTTATTTTTTACATGAAAACTAAATAATTAAATTATTTTAGAACTTAAATTTACTAAAAGGTTTTTTTTTTAGAAACTAAAAGTAAATACATTAAGAAAGTAAATTTTTCTCAGTCAACTATACAGGAATTTCTTCCGGACTACTATCCCAAACCTGGGGAGTTTCTTCTCGCTACATTTACTAAGGGTCGTTCGTTTTTTGGGAATGTAGATGTCGGGATCTTCAGATGCCTGAAATTTCAGATGTTCGGAATTATAGATGTTTGACATCTTGAGATGACCACGTTTGTTTCGTAGAAAAATATATAAGGATATCCGGGAATATTTGGATAGCCACGTTTGTTTTCCAAGATTTATTGATGGGAATGTCTAAATTTCTACAATGTTCCAAAAATACCCTTATGAATATTTATATAATTTATACATTAATATAATATAATATAATTTACATTTATATAATACATTTTCTTAAAATTAATTTAATATTTTATGTTTTTTTATATTAATTCCATATATGTATTAATTTTTGTATGTTAGTAGAATTCATATTAATATAAGACTTTTTTAAAAGTAATTAATATTGAATATAAATTTCATTTTCAACTATAATATTTAAAAAATACAATTTATAATTAATCTTATATTTTGTGCAATTCATTTATTATATTATCAAATTATATTCTTTTAAGAAGAAGAATATCAAAGGTAGGTTGATAGTTAAAAAAATGTTATTTTAAAATTATGTATTTAAGATAATAGATATTATTAATAATAAGTCATTCCAAATATTAAAAGTAGATGGATATATTATATAATTTAATTGAAGTTTATTTTGTACGTACGTGTAATACATAAATATACTTAATTGCTTATTAGTCAATAGTACATTAATTTATTTAAATTATAAAATTATAAATAAAACTAAAGAAATTTGATAAAAGAAAATATATGAGGGGCAAAAATGTCAATATAGGATGCCCTCGACATGGGATTCATGGAAACCCATGTTTCAAAAGGGGTATCCAAATTGACTCGGATGTCTTCCGTATGGGCATCTCGAGATAGCCGAGTATCTTACATTACTGCAAAATAAATGTGGACGAAACAAATGGCCCCTAAAGGTTAATTAATTTAGCTTAGTTAAATTAAATTTAATATTAAAAATTAATTTTTAATAATTATATATAAATTTAGTGATTATTTGTAATTAATAAATTTATATATATTTCTGAAATAAATTTAATTAATTTATTCATTGAAATATTATAATTATAAAATATTTTGAGATTAATTTCCATCAATATTTTATTTATTTCAAAGTATTTCTATCCTAACCAAACACAATAATCTTTTCCTACCAATGATTTGATTATAATTGATTTATAAAATATGATTTTTATAATTTATTATTTACTTGATTTGATTATTGTATTAATTAATTACAATGAAACGTTCATATAAGTTTATTAACTGCATTTCTTTTAAATTTGACTTAATAGAAATAAATTAACTAACTACAATTAATTATTTAAAATTAACTCAAGTGATTTTTTTTATAACAACGAAGCAATAAAGATGATCAGAAGCAAGAGCTCGGGTGATGGATGTGGGATCTTCCTTAAGCCACACCCTATTAACACGCTGCACTAGAGCAACTTTAGCTAACTGGTATGCAACATCAATACCCTCCTGAAAAGTAATGCAAAAATTAATAAAATATGACAGATTGCAGCAACGCCGAACATTAAAGAGAAGCATCTCCACTTCTGATATGTCCTCAATATCATCTGTCAAAAGACGAAAGAAGCGCAACAAATCAGTCTCAACGTGGAGCGTACGAAACCCACAGTCTCCTATTGACTCCAAAAGAAAGTGTCGGATAGGCCGTCAGGCCTAGGGGCTTTGTGAGGATGAATTTGTTTAAGAGTTAAACTGTATGTCGACCTCAGTAAAACGTTTGGAAGTGTCATGATTCATCTCTTTAGTCACCTTGAATTTGACATCACATAACGCTAAATGGAGATCTTCGGTAGAAGGCCTAGAAGAAGCAAAATATTAGAGAAATAGTCTGAAAGTATATGTATAACGTCAACCTGATCTGTACACCACTGACCAATAGAATCCAACAGGCCATGAATAGAATTAGCATTTCGCCTATAAGAAGCCTGATTATGGAACCAACGGTATTCCTGTCCCCTCATTGCAACCACTATTCACGGGACCGCTATTTCCAATATTGTTCTTCCTCCAGTAGGATATTTTCAAGATTGGCCTCAGCGACAAAAAGATTATCTCGGTTATGAGCAGACGAGAGACTAGATATAGCAAACTGAACTTGGCAGAAGTGACTCGAATTTTAGCCTTATAACCCCTAATTTTCTGTCAACCCCAAGTGGACAAGTTCCGCATACATGCTTTTGTTTTCTGCACAATCAAAGATGAACTTGATGTATATGAAGCGGGAAACTAGCTTTGTGCGACTACTTCAACATAGTCAATAAATTTAAGTCATCAAATCGAAGAATGCGGCATCAGGGATCTTGCAGAAAAGGAGCACGATGCTCAATGCCAAGCCAGATTACAAAAAACTTTGTCCAAACATTCTTCAATAAAAGCTGCACCAGGGTGGCAGTTAACCCACGTAAATAGTGTCCCTTCAAAACCCAGTCCAGAAGACCACAATCATCCACCACAATACGAAAATCACGAATGTCACTGTTGGATCGGTCCCGACCATCCCGCTTTTCTTCCAAACTCAAAATCTCATTAAAATCTCCACCAATAAGCCAGTAAGAATCAAAATTACCTCAGAGAGATCGAAGCAGGGACCATGATAAATATTTCACATCTGCCTCAAGATGGCCATAGAAACCTGTGAAATGCCACTGGACCCTCAGCCAATCTACCATACCATTAATATGATTTTGGGAGAAGATACTAGACTAAAAAAGACCTTAGAAGACCATAATATAGCCAGACCACCACTTCGCCCAACACAATCCACATTAAAACAGTTGCCAAAATTAAGTTGCCTTTTAATAGAATCCATACGACTAGATAAAGACTTCGTTTTAGAAAGAAAAATCAGATTGGGGTCGTTTCAATTGCACCAAATTGTGCAGCCACCGAAATGCCCGAAGAGACCCCAGGCCACGAGCATTCCAAAATAGGATTGTCATGGCGATCGGCGAGTCTGCAACGTAGGCGCCGCCGATAACCGTAGAGATAAACTAGCACCATCAGAAAGATAGGGCTCCACAATTTTCTTTTGTGACGTATTTTTTTTGTTTCTTTCCCGTTGGAACACACTGGAAGGGGGAGTATTTTCATGTCATGGTCGTTTATTATGTGAAACAAATAAATCGTCACAATTTGTAACATCAATAAGTGGCCCTTGGGCTAAACTCAAGTTAATTAATAGAAGTTAATTTTGATTAATTTTAATACTTTATAATTAACTAACTGCAATTAATCATTTATTTCCATAAAAATCTGATAACATTTTTCCATACACAACCAAACATAGTTAGGATTATTTTTTGAAACGTTGAACCAAATGACCTCGTATTAATGTAAAACTGGTATATCAGTGAAATATATATAGCACTAAAATACCATACAAATGGTATATATGTGATTTTACCCAAGGAAGTTGTTCGAAAGCCTTTAGAGCAGGCTGGAGTAATTGGCTGTCGCGGGTTCATCTATTCTCTATTAAAAAAATAATTACATAAAATTTTTTAAATAGGTATATATTCGAAAATTTACAAAAATTGTTAAGTTTATAAATTATTTTTATACGTGACATTTTGAAGTATGAGAACTAATTTTGCACTCATTATAATTTTTGTATTTTCTTTCTCCTCTGTTATGTTCTATCCTTAGTAAGAGAAATTGCTCAAAATTGAGAATTACAAGAAATTCACAAAGTTGCACTGATTTGTCTTGTCTCATTGATTGAGCAAAAGCTCAAAATTTATATTACAATATTTAGGGTTTTAATGAATAAAATAATAAACAAATATCTATTGAGGCCTGATATGAGTGAGCTTTTGTACATCTGGTTTGTTATGGGAAAACTCACAGACCCTGGCTTCTTCTTTAGTAACTTCTTCTCGTTATGACTCACCTAGGGTGGAGTAATTTTTACCTAGGCTTATCAATTCATTAACATGCTAAACATTCCCTCTCAAACGAGTGTGGAAGGTTAACGACCCTGAGTTTTCTACGCAGAAATTGGAACTGGATATGAGTCAAAGACTTGGTAAGACAATCAGAAATTTGGTCTATGGAAGAGATATATCGTACCTCCAGAGCACCACAAAAAACTTGATCCCAAACAAAGTGGATGTCGATCTCAATATGTTTGGTCTGAGCGTGGAATACTGGATTCGTAGCAAGTGCGCTGGCATTTATATTTCCACACCACACCACTGGAACAGAGGGGGATGGTAGACCAATTTCTCATAGTAACTGTTGAAGCCAAATGACTTCAGCGGATGCATGAGCCAAAGTGCGATATTCCGATTCTATGCTTGAACGTGCTACAACTATTTGTTTCTTAGAAGACTAGGAGACAAGAGTATTGCCTAAAAAACGCAATAAGCAGCAATTTACTTTCGATCATCAATGTTAGACGTCCTGTAACGCCCCCCCCCCCAACACTATGAAGAATGGGGTACCATTGCCCTAATAACTATGCACACTCTTCCCATTAAAGAAACGTAAGCGGAAAAGAAAAACTGTGGAGTTCTGTCACAACCGAATCTTAGAAACGCATATTTGCCTCAGTGGCTAATAATCCAAATAAAGAAGCAACCGAATCCTAGAAACGCATATTTGCCTCAGTGGCTAATAATCCAAAAAGCAGAAAAACATCCGACTCCTAGAAACAATATTTGCCTTAGTAGCTAATAATCCAAATAAAGAAAAGCACAGATATTCAATGTCTACAATCCAAAATACATCATAGGTTCGAATGCTACAAAAATAGCCAACACGAATGACAACTCGTCCAAAAAGTATGAAATAAGGAAAAACATCCCATGAGTCAACCAAAAACCTAGTGCACTACTAGCAATAAGTCTCTAACGCTACTAGCAAATGAAGCCACAACCTAGCTATCCTAGACAAAATGCAGCTAATGGTCCCTTCTCGGTCAAACCTCCTCCACGTCATCACCACGACCGATGGACCTGTGTACACCTGAAATAATCAACGTAGAGGGGGGGAGGGGTGAGTATATAAAATACTCCGTAAGTAGCCCACACCAAACAGTCACCAAATAGCATGCCCTCAATCACAGTAACATTATACTCAATAATTAAGGAAACAAACATAAAAAGGTCTATTAACAGTAAATTGACATTTCAACACGACAACCAAACTCCAGGACTCTCGTGACCTTGCCTACACGACCCACTAGTCTCTAACCCACTCGTACTAAACCTTAAGTTAGCGCTCCAAGTCTAGCTCTTCGAGGCGTATCGGCCTTGACATTTATCCCCAAGATACCGACATCCCTCTACCGAAGCTCGGTGTTCGACCTTGCCATTTATCCCCAAGGTCTTGAACTGTTGCTCATAACCACCACCCATATTAGTCCTCCAAGTCTAACTTCTCGAGTCGTGTCGGCTCTTGACATTTATCCCCAGGACTCCGACACTCCTCTATGGAAACTTAGTGTTCGACCTTGCCATTTATCCCCAAGGTACTTGAACGGTGCATCGGTCCTTGACATTTATTCCCAAGGTATCCGACGGCTTACTCAACGTATTGGTCCCTGGCCACCACCACATACAGACCCAATGCTTAGTCTCAATTAGACTCATCATGCCGACCCCCGACACTTTGTACCCGGAGCCTCGACACTCATCTCAACCAAAAATGGTGTATCGACCCCCGACCTTTTGTACCCGGAGCATCGACACCCCATAGAGACGTATAAGACCCCGACCTTTTACTCGCGGGGCCTAACCCTCATCCAACATCCTATCCGAAACAAACCAACACCGACGTCCCCACCCCTCGCTTCCAACAGGGGTTCCAGCTCACAATATCACATCCTGCTAGTCACAACAACCTTCACATTAAGGAAGCTCCAACATTCCTATGACTAGACCATAGTAACCACCATCAATCTTCTCAAAATGTCAGGCATCCTACTCATACGTCTAGCACAACACACCAATTTTTACCATACAACAGATGCAACAAGACCATCATATTACAAGCAACAAGTATAATGCATGCCTTATTTACATAGTTCATTTCAAACGAGCAACCTATACAAATTACTCAACTAGGGATGACCCTAAGAGATCGTCCAACGTACTCAGAAACATCGACACGACAGTCACACTCAGAAACATAAACTCCCACAGATGCTTCACAACATTCTAGCCAACCCAACTACAAGTTCAGTAACAACAGACAACATTCAAGCATAACCAAGTCTAACGTCGACAATTATAATAGAATCCATTCTTCCAGAGTTATCTCAACAAATATAAGCCAGCCAAAACTAATAACAACAGACATTCAAATCTAGATTAACGCAGACAGCAACGCAAAGACTTATCCAAGGTAATAAGCACACAATCACTCACACATACCCCCTGGTACTACTTACACACTGCTAGGCTTCCAAAACACGCGTCGATTCAACACCTAAGCACCAAGAAGCAAAAACAGCAATTAAAACAGAATTTCCAGCCATCGAAACTAATTTTAAGGTGCTTTGAAAGTTCCGTTACCGCCAAAACGATTCTATTCAGGTGCGGGTAGCTTAAATCTAACTTGATGGGGCATGGGTTACGTAGATCGGGCTGTTAACCGACGTGGGTAGTCGCCGAACACAAAAGAAAACTGCTGTTTCAACTATCCTGCTGTCACCGCCGCACACCGCTGCCACAAACAGAGCCGCCACACCTGCTACACGCCGCTATCAAGAACGGGTAACTCCCTGCTGCCACCCTCACGTGCCGTTATCACGAATGGA
>NW_019104612.1:225703-250864 GCF_001995035.1 Momordica charantia
GGAAACGCCGCCACTGCACGCTGCTGTCCCGAACCGGCCGTCGCACCTGCTGTCGTGGGTTGGGGTCGCCGCCACATGCTGGGTGAGATCATCGGGGAGTGGTTCGCCGGAGGTGGTCGTGAGGCAGCACAAGGTGTGAAAATCTTGTTTTCCTTGAAGGGCAACACGTGAAGGTGTGGAGACTAGGGTTTCTTTTCCCTTTTTCTCTTTTGTTTTAGTTTCCAAAAATTTAGGGGATTTAAGGATTTGTCTAATCCACCACATGGCCCTATCATTGGACAAAAATTGGGCTTTTAGGAAGACCCACTTAACTAATAATTTGTTGAAGGAAAAACAATACCCATGGACCCGAAGGATTAACAATTCTAGTTCTCACCTCCCTATACTTAATTAGTTTTACTAATAGAATTAAGCAATCGGCCCAATGCCTCGAGACAAGTGCCACGGAAAACAAACTCTTTGTAAACACAATTAAATACATAGATAAAAACCAGTAATTCACAATAATTACCGCAGTAGTTCAATTAACTAACATAGGGCAATTAAATTAATTTAAAATAATTTCTAAGAAAGAACCCCCGAAACTCGAGGGTAACCTGACCTGAGTAACGTGGTGCGTTACACGCCCAATCTGCATCAAAGAAGGTAGAAATAGATAAATGGTTCGAGGGCTTGATGAAAAGCCCCATGAATTTTGTGCCACTAAGGTATCAGAGGACACGCTTTACGACCTGCTAGTGAGCATTAGTTGGTTGTGTCAAGAATTGGCTCAAGTGGTAATAATGTAGGAAATGCTCGGTCGAGTGGTGGTGAGATATTGGAGAACACCAATAGTTCTTCTAATAGACCGTGGGATCAGGAAGTGAGTGCCCATCATACAAAGATAAATGCTTCCCTACAACAGATGGAGACGGGGCCGGTTTGAGACCTTCAAGCCGAAGCTTGTGGAGAAGATCATCAACATATTTTGACTGATTTAGAATAAGACCAGAGGATAATCTATGTACTTTAATGCTGAGGAAATAACTCAATTGGCCAAGATCAAGAGCAAACTTCGAGTCCAGATCAGAAATAAAATTTTCAATTAGAGAAATATTATTCCCCGTCACAATAACATCATCAACATAAACTAGGAGTACCTCAATAGAGAAGTATCAAATTTGGAATTAACAAAGCCCCAAGATAATAGAGTAAATTTCAGAGTATTGTTTCAAGTCCTGGGCATTTGCCTTAAGTCGTAAATTACTTTTTCTAACATGCAAACATAACGAGGATGTTTAGAATTTTCGAAGCTAGGAGGCTGTTGCATATACATATCTTCCTCAAATTTTCCATTTAAGAAAGCATTACTAAAATCCAATTGGCGAATAGCCCAACCAAATGAAACTGCCATGGTGAGAACTACACGAATCGTAGACGCCTTGACAACGGGACTAAAGGTTTTAAAGAAGTCTACTCTCGGACATTGGTGAAAGCTTTTAGCCACAACCCGAGCCTTGTAACGTTGGATATCACCATTTGGCTTGTGTTTGATACGAAATACACATTTGCTTCCCACGACATGCAGAGACAGTGAAGGAGGAACCAAATGCCACATATTGTTTCATAAGAGAGTAGAGAGCTCTACTTTCATGGCTTGTATCCACTATGGCGTGGCTAAAGCATCTTGTACCGTGTAGGCTCCGTCAAGGCCCAGTCCGTCACTATCGAAGAGACCCATGCCTTTGGCTTAATGATACTTGCTTTCCCTCTTGTGATCTGTGGTTGTTGTGGGAGAGTTTGGTGGGGTGAAGGCAGAATGGGTAACGTAGGAAACGTGACAGAGGAAAAGGAGAAGACAAGAGGCTTTGATTTTTCTTGTGACATTATGTGAAGTATTTAGCACAGGGTTTGAAGGAGGGACATAAATTTGCGGCGATTAAAGGGGAGAATGAGAACTTAGGGAAGAGTGGTGGGGCATGTAGGTAGGGTTGGTGGAAGGTACGTGGCTGACACTTGGGGAGGCACCAAGCTGTACAGTCCATCTTTAAGAACCCCCTTCAGCACCACCTTGCTGGTACACGTATCCTTAATAACACAGAAATCAGCATGAAACTCAAGAAATACATTATTGTCTCAAGCACGTTTTGACACACTAACGAGATTTTTTGCAATATCAAGCACACATAACACATTTTCCAGACTAAGTAAGCCCATATCATTATTAAGCATGGTTTACCAGTATGAGAAATTTGTAGCTTATCACCATTTCCAACTATAACCTTTTCCTTACCTCCATATTCACTTGGATTGATAATGTTGTTATAATCTGTAGTAACATGATTCGTGGCATCGCTATCTATGTACCAGCTAGGGTCTATCAATGTCTCTGGATTCGCAACAGACGGATTAATATTTTGTGTAGCAATAAAAGCATAAGGAGTCATACCTTGTATGTTGCTACCGCTTTGAACAGAGTGGAGAGTGTGAGTTTTGGTTTTGATTAGAGTTGTCTCCCTTGTATTGATTTTGATTGAGTCCCCTAAATTGCTTATCAAAGTGACTAAAGCATACAAGGGCAGAATGTCCAACTTTTCCACACACTTGACATACTGGACGGTTACCATTGTTTTTCCACCGCCCTTTTCCTCTATTTTGAAGGCACCACCTCTTTGATTGCCATTAGTTGTTGAGGCTTTTGATTATTAGTTGTTGTCGTTGGTTCCCATTCGAACTATTAATATTTACTGCCATAATTACAGCTGCATTGTGATTGAACGCTACTGTTATTTTCTGGGCATTTTTATATTCTAGCCACTTTTCAAACACATGCAATTTGGTCTGTGTCTCAGACAAAATATGCCAAGTCGTCCTTGAATCACTACTATTACAAGATTGTATTATTCGTCCAACCCGATCAAAACTTTGGATATAGTGAGCGAGTCGACACTAGCTACCGACTTGTCCCAAATTATATGTATGAGATTTCATAACACGCAAGTAATCAGTCATCTTAAGCAAACCCTTGCGAGCCTATTGAAATACCTGGTGTATCTTCTCATGTTGATTGCACTTCGAATAGTTCTTGGATGCTACCCATAGATCTCTTGCACTTTCGTATCCCATCACTTGAGTAGCGATTCAAGAGTCATCGAGTTATATAACCATCCAGGAAGAAGTTGGTCTACAGTCAGTCAAGCCTCATATTGCGGATTCACTACTGGTGCAGCTACAGTCGTGGAACTTGATGCCATGGACGTAGCAATGGCGGTAGCTTCGGAGGTCATAAAGACCGACGTTGTCGGCATCGGGTGTTGCACAGAGACCGACGGACACAGTGTTTCACCTTAAAGATGGACCTCTAACTTGTAACTTTTCAATATCTACAGAGCTAGGTTTTTCCAGAATAAATAATTCCCTCTTTCTAATTTAATCGAGGTAATCTGGTTCAATAGCTGATTGAGTGGATGACAAGTAAAGGCTGGGCTACTTGAAGAGGTGGCAAATGTATTGACAGTAGAGAAGGCGTTGGCCATTTTTCTATGCTCTGATACCAAATGGAGAATTACAAGAAATTCAAAAAGGTGCAGTGATTTGTCTTGTCTCATTAATGGAGCAAAAGCTCAATATTTATATTACAATATTTAGGGTTTCAATGAATAAAATAATAAACAAAAATAATAGAAAACATAACAACTTATACACACCTGTCAAATATCTATTGAGACCTTATATGAGTGGGTTTTTGTACAGTTGGTTTGTTATGGGAAAACTCACTGGCATTGCCTTCTTCTTTAGTAACTTCTTCACATGATGACTCACCTATGATAGAGTAATTTTATCCAGGCTCATCAATTAATTAGCATGCTTAACACTTGAACATGGGTGTGTGTTACTAGGAATTTAAGCTCAAGTTCTTTAATATAGAGCGAGTCACAACTATTCAACATATTAGTTAACTTGTACTGTATCTAAGGGGACAAATTAGAGACGACATCCACACCATCATGCACATAGAAGAAAATCCTATAACAAACGACTTAAATCGTTTTAAAGAGAAGGATATATGATTGTTGGGAAATTAAAAACTGACACTTTAAAGTTACATATTGATTTCCTAAGTTAAATTCAAAACAATTAAACTTAAAGAAGCAGAAGCGTCCTTGAAGTAATAGTTGAATTGATTTTCCAAGCTAGATAGATCATGAGTTGGCCTTTGATTTCCTCAAATTCTCTTCTACATTGTACATAAGAAGAAGATATTCTCTATGAATAGATGAGAGAAAAGTATTGTGTTTTTTATATTCGACATGGGGAGTATAGTTGGGAAATGGGAATTCGACCAAAAAGTCTCATATTGGCCTGTGAAAAGGAAATTCATAGGTATATAAGTCAGGGACAATATTTTCATACACTAAAAGAAAAAGATGGATACAATAGCTAATAGAAAATGCTATAATATGCTTTTCATAGCATTTTTCGAAAGTCTTAACGATCCTTATCATTTCTATTTTATATAGTCATAAGATCACGCTATCTTAGAACCTACAATATCTGGCTTATGTTCAGAGTGAATAATAGCATACTAATGTGGAGACGTGAGTAATCAGTGTCATGTGGGACTTTTTGAAATACTAGGTTCTTTTTTTAAAAAAATATAAAAAGAAAAAACGAGGAGATGCATTTCGTGGGTTACAATTTTTTTTCCTTTTAATTAAATTTTCGTGACATTTACATTGATTCTTTTTTTTTTTTACTTTTTTTTGTAATGTTTTTCTTTCTAAACTTGGATGCATTTATATTTTATTTTATTTATTATTATCATTTTTAACTTTGCCGATCTCTTAAAAATAGTTTTAAACCAAACAAAATTATTTTTTTTTGAAAATACAAGGTACCAAATAAATTTATTATTAATCTTTCAAATAAATTATGGATCCCACAAAAATTGTTTTTAAAATATAGTTTATTATATATTTTTTCAGATAAGTTGTGAACGACACTGTAGAACCATAAATTTTGAGTCAATCATAAACAACCACGTCATTATCTATTTTATTTAGAGATTAATTATATATTAACCCTAAATTAAAATTAAAGATAAATTAACAATTAAAATATGTAATTGGGTCATATAAGAACTATGTTTGGAATCAATTTGGTTCACAAACTTCGCCCAAAACCCAAATTACCATGAGACAAGGTGGATTAATATTTAAATTTAAATCCACTTAAAGAATTGGGCCCATGACCCAAATTCATTGGTTTGATCCAAAATAACCCAAGCCCAAAGCCCATTAAGCTTATGGAAACCTCTATATTCATTTGGTTCACAAGCTTATAGAGGATCCTTCATTTTTAAGGTTCAGAATTTCAGAATTGAGAGAATTCACACTAAATTGAAGACTCTCTGAAGATTTGAAGATTTTGAAAACTTGAAGACTTGAAGACTTTCGAAAAACATATAATTTCGATCCAAATTCAAGAACAAGCATCTCAACCTTCACATCAAGTTCGAGAGAAAGAATCAGAGGATAAACATTAGAAATTAAATCCACTGTASAATAAATACAAACAATATAAAAGTTCAACTCCATGAAATATAATTTCTCTGGAAATCTAGTGTGAACAAATTGGCACGCCTAGTGGGACAATCTCTACCTCTCATCTACTTTTCAAGACGTAAAATTTTCTAAGAAGAGCAATGGAATTTAAAAGAACTTCTACAATAGTTGCTATCATGAGTGACCTTGATACGAGTTATTCACCCATGGTTACTCTGATGAATTCCAACTACGAGTAAATCAAACTCTTCCTACTGCTACGAAAAAAGTAATGATGCTGCAAGAAACATCTATTGAAAATGAGTTTCTTGTTAATCATAACCCCTTATGTGATCCTAATCCTGACACAGTCTCTGTTGTGATGACTGATGAAAACACTATGGATGAAAAAATAGCAAAAATAGAGAGAAAAATAAGAAATTTGATGGAGACCATAGAATAAAAAGATTTTCAAATCGCCTCTCTGAAGAATTAGATTGAAAGTTGGGATGTTGTTAAATCGAGCCAACCCCTACTCTCAAGATAAATGATAACGGAAAGACTTATCGCTCAAGAAAATCAATCGCAACACTCTACTTCGATTGCTTCACTTTCTGTTCAACAACTCCAAGACATGATAACAAATTCCATCAGAGCTCAATACGGCAGATCTTTTCAAAGTACTCTCTTGTATTAAAAACCAAATTCCAAGATAATTGACAACTTGAGAATGTCTGTTGGGTACCAACCACCAATTTTCCAGCATTTCGACAGAAAAGGTAATCCCAAACAACATATTGCTCACTTCGTCGAAACTTGTGAGAATGTTGGTACGAGAGGCAATCAACTGGTGAAGCAGTTTGTCTGAACGTTGAAGGGAAACGCCTTTGATTGGTATACAGATATCGAGCCTCGAACAATAGAAAGTTAGGAATAGCTTAAAATTGAATTCCTATTTCACTTTTAAAGTATGAAGAGAACCGTCAGCATGATGAAGCTCACGAACTCTAAACAAAGAAAAGGCAAACCGGTTGTTGAATATATCAACCGATGGAGAGCTCTAAGTCTTGATTGCAAAGATAGACTTACTGAACTATCTACTGTCGAATTATGCACTCAAGATATGCACTGGGGACTTCTTTACATTCTTCAAGGAATAAAACCTCGTACAATTGAAGAGCTAGCAACTCGTGCACATGATATGGAGCTAAGCATATATTGCTAGTCGAGGAAGTAAGAATTTCTTAGTGCCAGACTTAGAGAAAGAAAACAAAAGTGTTGAGAGAACTTCAAATGAATCTTTTGGTGTAAACACAACCTCTCCCAGGTTGTCTTCAAGAATAAAAGGAAAGAGAATTGGGAAGCAACAAGGAAATGAGAAAAGACGGTTAAGTTTGAAAGAAAGGCTAGAAAATTTTTGTCTTTTTCTTGATTATGACATCCCTTATATGTTGAACAATTACTAGAAACACGATTTATGGTACTTCCAGAGTGTATACGACCAGAAGAAATGGGTAAGGTTGATGATCCCAAATATTGCAAGTACCACCGAGTTATCAGTCATCCATTGGAAAGTGTTTTGTCCTAAAAGAGTGTATCCTAAATTTAGCTCGAGAAGGAAAGATTGAGCTGGATTTCAATGAAATAGCTCAATCAAATCATGCTGCAGTAACAACAACTATAAGCAGTCAAATACTTCAAAGTCTATTCTACAACCAGGGGATGAAATTGATCCAACTTGGAACGTTGAAACCTATATCTCTTCACTCTCAATGGAAGACTTCAAGAAATACCATTAAATATGTTGTCAAATCTATCAATCATGGAGAGGAAGACTGGACTATTGTGACTCGTTGAAAGAAACAAAAAACAAAGTTTTGCTCAGAAGAAGTCACCTATGCTCAACAAAGAGCATGAACACCAAGGAAAGAAGAATTCAAGGAAGCCTAAATCAGAGGGGAAAAAAAATAAAGACTCCTCTCGACCTAATATATCGGTGACCTTAAAATAGTCTTTCCTGATAAAATTTTTCCATGTCAAAAAGGAAAAAGAAAATCTTGCAAGTTCGTATTACATAAATGTGGAAGAAGTTGACGACTCCAAAGTAACTGAGCAAAGGACTTTTGTCTTCGATCGCATCAAGCCTTCAACTACTCGACCTTCAGTCTTTCAGAGGATGAGTATGACCACTACAAAAGAAGAAAGTCAATGTGTTACATCCATCCCCACTCGATCTTCAATCTTTCAAAGGCTAAGTATCTCCACGTCAAAGAAAAATCAATCTTCGAAATCTGTGTTTGATCATCTCGAAATGTCAAGCGATCAATACGAAAAAATGATGAAGACTGTGGAGGCAAAATCATCTAAGGAAGTGAATGATGACAAGAAAATTCACAGCATTTTTCCTTCACGTATGAAGAGAAAATTCTCCCTTTTCATAAATACAGAAGGTTCCTTAAAAGTAAAACAAAAGCTCTTCAGCTCAACCAATTCTAAAGATGGAGGATATGGAAGTTGTGATGAAAATGAGAGCATTTGAAATATAACACTCTTCATCGTAAGAGTCTAAACTGCATGATACCCCTGACCCGCATGAGTTTAAAAGGTAAACGGCAAAAAAAAAAAATCTTAGAACTAGGTTATGACTTGATCCCTTTCTTTAAAAGGGTACATAGACAACTTAAGAAAATTTTAAGTTCAGTCCAAGTTTAAAAAAAATACTTAAAAAAAAAACAAAAATGGCCACAAAACCAATATCTCCAAAATATTTAAAATTTTATAAAATATTTTAAAGTAAAATCTTATCATTATAAAAAAATATTTAACTTAAAATTGAGGAGACTTAAATAGTATCCAAGTAATTAAAATTGAGGAGATTTAAATAGTGTCCAAGTAACACTTAAATAGTATCCAAGTAAAATTCTTAAATAATGTAATTTTAACGATAACAATATTTAATTGTTCTTAATGATTTATAAACTATTTTTCTTGCTATTATTAAAACCATTTTAAGATTTTAAATATTTGTTGGAAATATTTGGTAAGTGTCAAGCCTCCTCACCTATTAAATATTTCTTTTCTTTTAATTTGAATGCGTCAATGTTTTATTTTTTTTATCATTATTTTTTAATTTTGCCTAAATACATCATTTAAAAATAATTTTGGAATAACAAAATCATTTTTTTCTTAAAAAGAAAAACTAATATACCAAATCTGATTTTGTAATCTATCTTTCAAATAAGTTGTGGATTCAGAAAATCAATTCTTTTTTTTAAATATAGTTTGCCATGTATTTTTCATATAAGTATGGAGCTCACAAAATCAATTTCTCCAAAATAATTAAAATTTTAAAACATATTTTAAAAAAGATTAAAAATTTATAGTAAATATTATTATTATAATAAAAATATTTAAAAGTTGAGAAGATTGAAAACTTACCGAATATTCAAACAAATATTGAAATCTTAAAATGGTTTTTATAATAACAAATATTGAAATCTTAAAATGGTTTTTATAATAACAGAAAATAAGTTTGATAAATTAATTAAGAATAATTAAATATGGTAAATATTATTCTCCTTAAAATGATATTATTTATGAATTTATTTAGATAATCTTTCCAAGTGGTTTAAATATTTTTCTTAGGATTTACTTTAAAGTTTTGGCTTTTAAATAAATAGCTTAAATTTTTAATTATTTTAGAAAGATTAATTTGATGGATCTACAATCTATCTAGATAATTAAATTAGATTTGTTATATTATATTTAAGAGATTTTTAATATGGGCAATGTTTAAAAACAATAATACAAAATAAATAGTGATGCATTCAAGTAAAATAAAAAAATAAAAAAATTAATAAAAAAGTTAGAAAAACAAAAAACAAAATGAATTAATATATCGAGAAAATTAAAAATAGAAAAATGAAAATGAAAAAATATGTAATGGACAATTACGACCCGTTTATTTCAGTCAAAACATTGGAATGGGCCTGTGAAAGAGACGCGTTCCTATTTTAAAATTGCCCGTTTTTCTCCTTTTTTTATTTTAAGAAATAGTCTATTGTTTCAAAAAAAAATCCCATTAAACTGACAAAAAAGTATTGTTTACAATGTCTTTATTATTTCCCCCGAAATTATTCCACTATTCTAAAATTTACACATAATGAGATCACTTCATTTGGTTTAATTAAAAAAAAAAGTAATTACATGTGTGCTCCATATTATTAAAAATTCTAACAACCACTAGCTAGTTCAACCTAAATTAAAATTTCCTATGTTATTTGTAATTTTTCTCGTTAATACTTACATATTATGTCTCTTTTTTTGAGTTTTATGTATGAGTGAGGCATAAAATGAGTTCTCCTTTTGGTCGCCAACGCATTTGGGAGGGAGGCACATTTGGGGAGGGAGGCGCATTTGGGACAGAGGGAGGGAAGAACGGAAGTAACAAGATCTAGTGTTAGGTTTATAAAGGTAGGGTTATATGTTTTGATAAAACCGAGCCAACCGACATGACATCTATTTTAACCGAACCGAACTACGTCGATTCAAGAATTTACACCCCTAAGTTTTATGTATGAGTGAGGTATAAAATGAGTTCTCATGTTGCTATTTCTACCTTGTATACCATTAATTCTATGTGAATGATAATCAATAGTAAAACAAACCATATTATTGCCAAAGCGAGCATAACTTAGTAGTAATTGACAATCTCCAATCAAGAGGTTGTGATTTCGATCCGCACCCCTACATGTTGTACTGAAAAAAATAAAATAAAAAACAAACCATGTATTTCTTTTTTACATCTAAATCTAGATTTAACTAGAATATTGAGTTTCTTTTGACATATAAAATTTTTCTATCAATATCGATAAAATCTAAGAATTAATTAGAGTGACTTGTTATACAAAGGAAAACGACAAACAAACCAACCAAGGGAACATAAGAGAATCGACGAGATGGCCGGCCAAACCGAGCCGAGCCGAGCCCGGCATCCTCCCTCTTCTGTTGTCAAGATGCCTTGGGCCTTACGACGGTTATCTAGGGCTCACCTAGAAGGCTCTAGAACTCTCCAAACGACTATAAATAGGTTATGCAGCCTAACCCTAGGGTAATCAAGTGATATACTTGAAACTAATTACTTCTCAACTCTCCTTGCTAATTTAGGCATCGGAGCTCGTGGGACAAATGTCACACCGATTTAGATCGATTTGGTTTTGTAGGTATTCATTCCCTTATCATCCAGTTAGGTGTATGCGAGAAGGAGAACCAAAAGGTCAAAATCCACGCATCAACATGACTTAGTTATAATATGTTAACCGGTTTGAACTTAACCATATAAACTATACTTATATTCCTCTATATATATATATAAAAGTAATTTTAGGGCTAAACTTGTATAACACAAATGATATTCGGAACCTGGGACAATTAAAATTTAGGAAACATTATACTAATTTTTCCAACCATGATATGTTTATGTTTGTCCTATTGACTTCTAAACACAATTATTTTAGAGCTAAATAAATGTTTTAGTCTCGAAATGTTGGGACGTATTTTCCAAATTAGTTTCTATTGTTTAAAATGCTTTTATTTAGTTCTTAATATTTAACATTTTTCAATTTAGTCCGACGTTAGTAAATGTTAAAATTGGTCAATTATAAACTTATATAGTATAATACTTGGTGAATTGATGCAAATTTCAAAGTTGAAAAATATCACTTAGAGGGAGGAAAATTTCTAATTCCTCCAAATTTTTACAAAATTTTGAAATTTCTTCCATTTATATCTTCTTTCTTCTCTAAATTTCTACAAATCCACTAAATATTATGTTAAGTTTATTATTAACTAATTTCAGTGATTAGGGACTAAATTAAAATTTGGTAAAATATTTTTTAATAATAAAATTAAATTGAAAAGATACTCTTAAATATTTTAATGTAAAACATATATTTGGTCTAGGGTTTTCAATATTGATGGAACGTTAAGATATCAATTGTATGAAAAAATATATAGGATGTCCATCAATATTAATGGAAAAAAATCATAACAAATATTTAAATTAACAAATAAATATTTTACTCCTTTTAAATAAATTAAAAATTATTAATATGAATAAAATGTCCATTTTGATGATATTTGGTTGATATATGTATTTTAATATTGTTACGATTTGTTTTTTATACCAGAAATCTCTATGACGTGTTTTATTGATATAAATACTTGAAAATATGGATAAAAATGACAACATGGTTAATTTAATATTCTTATTTAACCTTATTTTATTGGTGTCACATCAAGAATGAAGGACAAAGTTTTAAAATATTCTAGTTTTAAAAATAAATTACAAAAATAATGTTAGTTTAAAAATAACTACAAAATAAATATAATTTAAATAAATAAATTCAAACGTAAGTTTGGTTTAAAAAAAAGGTTAGGTCAAAATAAAAGTCAAAACTCACGTACAATGTTTGCGATTTCCGTGCAAACGTGTATATTTGATGGTGCAAGTGACTAGGTAGAAGTAATGTATGCGACTTTCACCTTTTATTGTACGCGACTTCCACTTTTTTATTTATTTATATTTTTAATTTATATGTTGTTATTTTATTAATATTGCGAAATCTAATTAAGATGTGACTAAAATTTTTATTTTTTTAGTATGATATTTTAAATTTTGATTAAAATGTCATATAAAGTCTGAAGGTTTAAAATTAGATTAAAACCAATTCGATGATTAAAATGTCATTTAGCTTCTTGTGCTTCATCTTCGTATGTTCTATAAAAGAACATTTAAATTTAATATAAACTAAATCGATAAAAACATTATTAAATTAATCAAAACATAAAAGTCAAGTATAAATTACATGAAACCCACATGTTTTGTCATTTGTTTTGTCATTTGCATCGCCAAATACATGGCTTTAAAACAAAACCAAGATTTTTGTTTGGGATTTAGAGGCCGTTTTTCAATCTAGGATATGATTAATTAGGGTTTTGTTTGTTTTATAATTATTTTGTTTTAAATTATTGCACTACAGGAAGATGTCCATCATGTTGTAGGTAATTCATGATCCTTTTTCCGAATATGGAAAAAATTAAGATTATACAATTTAGCCTTTTTCTTAAATTATGATTTTTTAAAATAAAATAAAAAAAAGAATAAAAGGTATTGGTGGGGAGTGGCACGGATACAACTTCTAAATTCAAAAGAAAAAAAGAACAAAGCAAATGGTTGCGACTTCCAAATTCAATATAATAAAAGAGGGAAAAAAAACAAAGGGAACTCCCAAATAAAAAAAAAAGTGACTACACTCCCAAATTCAACTGAGGAGGGAAAAAAAACAAAGATTAGCTGCGACTCCCAAATTCAAAATAATAATAATAATAATAATAAGAACAAAAGGTCTGCTAGAGCCGTAGTTCCAGTGGAGCCATGTGAGGGAGAAGTCGCAATCAATGGCTGCGACTTTAAATGACCGGCCATTTCAGCATTAATTGCGGGCAACGGTTACGACTTTGATCAAATTGCAGGTCACCCCTGCGATTTATCTACTTTGTTTTTGTAATTATTTTGAAACCTACCTTAGTTTTGTAATTTGTTTTTAAAAAATAATTATTTAATAAAAAAATCCCAAGAATGAAAGATTGAGAAAAAAATACATAATAAATATTGTTTCAAAATTATCCATTTCGTATCACTCAAAGCCAATGGACACTCTCCACGTCAACATCAAAATTTCCACAAAATCCAATCCCTCTGTTCCTCACATGCATAAATCTAAATTTTCACATCATAATATAATTTGATTTGGATTGGATACGATTCAAAAACATCATTTTACATCTCGAAAATGAAAATTAAAGATGACAAAGGAACAAAATACGAAAAGGAAATTTGATTTTCCAAAATTTATTAAAGAATCCTTCCTCACCGGATGATGTGTGTGCTTAAAATAAATTGAGAACGAACACATACCAGGACTTGTGTCTCTTACCACATGAGTCCGTTGAATGTTTGAGAAATAAAAAGTATTTGAGTTATGGTCTGATGAATCATACTTCAGAATTTCATTTAGGTTTTGTCCAAATAAAGGTTGGGGTTGAAATATCAAATGAAATCATTCTCAACCACCCGTTCATTACTCTACATATCATGTCTAGAATCTTGTGGTCTAATTAGTGATCATTAAGTGTGTTTATACAAAAATTGGAACGAGTAACCTGGCGGACACGAAAGCCTGTTGACTTAGTACGGTACGAATTGACTTGCAAAAGAGGGCAAACTCTCCGACACTCAAGTTAGTAAACAACTCGAGATTAATAGAGAGTTCGAGAGAAATTCAATACCTGGCATAGTATCACAAATATGGGAGAATTGAAATATGTTATTATTTACATATTATCTTGCTCAACAAATAATATCTCAAAGTACATATATAAAGAACTAACTCAATTTTAGTAACATGAACTAACACAAGCAGTTAACAAACCAACTATAGTTAACAAAATATTAACACAAACTAACCATAGGTAAACACAACTAATACACCTTTCTTGAACAAAAAACTCTATAAAGTAGAAGAAGGCACAGCTTTGGTGAAAATGTCTGCAAGTTGATCCCGTGAGCGTATAGGAAGAAGCTTCAAAAAACCACCAATAACACGATCATGAACGAAATGACAATCAATCTCGATGTGCTTAGTGTGCACATGGAAAGTAGGATTGGAACCATGGAAACAGCAGCTTGGTTATCACAGTAAACCAAAGCAGGGCAAGGGGAAGTGATATGTAATCAAAAAGAAGTTTAGCAACCTAGACTAACTCACTAGCAACGGTGGCAAGGGCACGATATTCAGCCTCAGCAGACGACCGCGAGACTGTATTTTGTTTCTTGGACTTCCATGAGACCAAAGAATCACCAAGAAATATGCAAAAACCAGAAACGGAGCGACGAGTGTCTAAACAAGCACCCCAATCAGCATCAATAAAAGCCTTGAGTTTAAAAGAAGAGGATGCACGAAGCATAATTTCCTGACCAATAGTACATTTGAGGTAGCGAAGCAAATGATGGACAACAACGACGTGACCCGTACAAGGTCGTTGGAGAAATTGACTGAGGTAGTGGACAGAGAATGTATATCATAAATTTGAAGATACAAGAGACGTCCAACAAGACGATGGTAAGCAGTGGCATTTTCTAAGGAAAGGACAGCACCCGAAGAAGCAGAGAGCTTAAGATCTGGTGTCATAGGGTAAGAGGCAGATCGAGCACCAAGAAAACCAAAGTTCTCCAAAATTTGCAGGCAATATTTTTGTTGAGACAAGTAAATGCCATGAGAAGAACGAGAAAGTTCAAGTCCAAGAAAATATTTTGCAGTGCCTAAGTCCTTCAACTGAAAATGAGAACCTAAATCAGCTTTTACAGAAGCAATAATATCCGGTGAAGGACCAGTGATAAGAATATCATCCACGTAAACAAGCAAAGCAACAAAAGAAGACCCAGATCCTATAGTAAGGAGAGAATAGTCAGCTTTAGTTTGAGAAAAACCAGAGGCCAACAGAGCAGCTGAAAACTTGGAGAACATATAAACCAAATGCTTGTTTAAGACCATATATAGATTTGTTTAAACGACAAACTAAATTTTGATCAGAAGCCTTCGAATCTCGATAATAACCCAAAGGTAAAGACATATAAACCTCCTAAAAAAGATCTCCATTAAAAAATGCATTATTGATGTCCATTTGAGCTAATGGCCAAGAAAAAGAAGCAGAAAGAGTTTAGAGAACACCTTGACAGTCACAATTTTTACTACTAGAAAATAAGTATCAAGAAAATTGATACCTTCCAATTGATTGTAACCATTGGCCACAAGGCACGCTTTATAACGATTAACCGACCCATCTGGGTTGCATTTAATACGATACACCCATTTGCAACCAACAGCATGATGGCCATGAGGAAAAGGCATCAAACTCCAAGTCCTGGTTCTCTCCATAGCTGCAATTTCTTCATCCATAGCTTGCTTCCAATGGGGATATGGACTGCTTGATGAAAAAAACTTGGCTCAAATTCTGTAGAAACAGCAAGGAGAAAGTGGTGTTGAGCAGATGTAAAAATATCATAAGAAAGAAGCTTTTCAATTGGATGAGAAGTGTTGGATTGCAGCAAATTAGAATGTGAAGATTGCAAGAGATTGCAATGAAAATCATGTAAATAGCTAGAAGGATGATGATGCCTTTGAGATCTACGAGGAACATTAGAAAACCTAGTGGGTAATAGAGCACCATGTGGACTAGCAGATAAGGAAGCATCACTAGAACCATTGGAAGCAGCAACAAAATTAATATGGGTAGGTGCAAACATCTCAGCAGGAGCTGTAGGCATCTCAATAGTAGCAATATGGGTTGGAGTGACGGTCATAGTATTGTCAAATATCATCAGTAGGTGATGGGTTATCTGCCACGACAATATCAAAGACAACAGGTACATTTCTGTCATCTGCAAAAGCCATAGAACTTGGAACAAGAGAGGGAGACTCGACAAGTGTTTTAACGGTAGATGAAGAGAGTACAAAATCAGTAATGGAATCATCATGTTGTGAAGAAATGTGGTGGAAAGGGAAAAATTCCTAATGAAATATGACATCTCTAGAAATGAAAACCTACTTCTTACTAATATTATATAATTTGTTGCCTTTGATCCCTGAAGGATACCCAATGAACACACAAAGGACTGCGCGTGGATCAAACTTTCGTCTGTGATAACTCAAAGTGGAAGCATAACAGAGACAACCAAAGGCACTTAGAGAAGAGTAATCAACATCTTTATGGTGTAGAACAGTGAATGGAGTGGCAATTGACAACAGAGGCATAGGGGTTCGATTAATATCTCATAGTACATACATAAAGGGGAAGACCTAGCTAATTTTAGTAAAAAGAACTAACGCAAGCAGTTAACAAACTAACTATAGTTAACAAAATATTAACAAACTAACCATAGGTAAATACAACTAATATGTAGAAATATGGTGCCCTCTATTTATAGGTTTGAGATCTAACAGACCTCCCGACCGGCGATCACTCGTGTCAGATAGTAGATTGGACGTGTCGGGCTTGGCAGGTCAATCTTGGAGCAGATTGAATCATCAACAAAGGTAAATGGAGGAGAAATGACTAAGTGACCCATCTCAGAAGGTTCGAGGTGGACTTGTCTGAAACTACTGCTTTCGTGGGCAGTTATCTGTCTTCCACATGGCACCATGATTTCCTCCCTAAACATTGGCCCCCTTTCTGGCAGGTCCGAGATCGACCTGGTATAGAAGTTTTCATTTGATGGTAAATCTGCTGACATGGTGACTCCCAAGTTTGTGATGAAAATTATAGCCGTTCAAGAAATCGAGAGTCAATTTAACAACTGTCAAGGCACTAAAGTGTTTCGACGTTCGAACTTCCGAGGAATTCAGTTCGTCATTTTCTGGATACGTGTATGACGAAGATCAATTTCTAGAGTACTATAAATAGCCCCAAGGTTCATATCCGCTTTTTACGCTTTCTGAAAATCTTGAGTCCGACCTGAGCAGCTCGGAACTTCACTCTAGGTTAGTCTCTACCTTTTGATATTTTTTGCTCTTTTCCTTTCTAGTCATGTCAAGCTCTTCCAGCAGTAGTTCATTTGGTAGCTTAGGTCGGAACCTTAACACCTCCTCCCCTATGCAAGTTAGCTCTGGCGAAGAACTGGCTGATAGGTTAGATGCCGAGCTTGAGAAGATAGAAAACTTTAGGTTGTCAGATAATGATGGTGAGGACAACGACGTTTTCACTTTGGGCCAAGGGCTATAATATCATTCCCAAATGCCTGAAAACTATCTAGGACCCCTTCGTAAGTGGTATAATATTCCAGACAACATAGATGTTAGGTGTGTTATCCTAAACTTGTAGTTTGTAATTATGTAAAAACATATTTATATTCAATAAAGTTATGTTTTCATATTCAATAAAATTGTTGTTGAATTTATTGTCCAAATCCAATAAACTAAACAACCAAGGTTATCTTCATGTAACTTGGACAGTATATATACTGGGTATATATTTGATATATCCTCGATATACAAATGGATAATGTCATGGGAATAACCTAAAGAGTATATATTATATGGATGGCTGGGTACTTTATATTGGAAACACTATGGATACGACCCACTTTGAAAATGTTACAAACGATCTGATCTAGGTTGTTCGTGTGAAGACATGAGAGTGAGGGTATCCTATACAATGAGTTTGTATAAGACCGAATTGCGAAATAGTCAATCTTTAGATGTAACACCATTGACTAATAGATTGATATTTTCCAACTGACCCAACCGACCTTCGACATTTTGAAGTATTACAAAGACAAGTACAAAAGCAGGAGAAAGGTCGGATCCTTGTTGACTGACAAGCTTCTGTTGGCTTTTAGGTTGCTCGACTACAACCCTTTGCCCTCCCTCCAGAGTCCCGAAAACCGAATTTCAAACTAGGTAGGCCTACTTCGGAACCTGTCACCTTGCTTCTTCATTCAACCTTACTTTTTTATTTTTTCACCAATTAAACCCCCGTAGCCATGGTTTGCGGGTTCGCCTAGGACGTGAAGTGCAAGCGCCCTTGTGCTGGAAGTGCGTCTAAATCTGGACTAGCCTCGACTGCGGTGTCGTTGAGACTCCTTCCGAGGTCGTCGTGGATGAGGGGCTCGCGAGGAACAACCCTTTGGCGGAGATGAGAGAACTGAGTTTTCAAACGAGGTGCTTGGCATCTCACCTCTTCAAGAGGTTCAGAGGAGGTCTCCCCCAAAGAAGTCTAAGAAGAAGAAGAGGAAGACCATCTCCTTTGACAATGTCGTGGTCGAGGTGAGGGCTAGCGACTTTGCTGGTCTGACGGATGATCCCGATGCGAGGATAAGGGTGACGTTCGACATCGAAATGAGGTTCAAGATGATGAGACGTTAATCCCGCAGCGGAAACAAAGATTGTGTTCATGAATTTAATGATGAAATTTGACAATACGGTAAAATAAAAATAGGGAAGTTATAGTTACTTGTGAAGACCTTTTTCAAAGATTCTCAACAAATTCGTTCAACACTGCCACCAAATCTTCCCTGCTATCCTCTAAGAACGAGAAATTACTTGTGGTAGCACTCATTTGGAAGCAAAACTATTAGGATTATGTTCTTATTGAGAGAGAATTAGAGTTAGGAGAAATGCACGGAAGCAGAAGTTTTTTTTTTAAGCAGACCGCTAAATGGAGTTGAAGTATATCAGATTTTTATTTATTTATTTTTTTGACGTGCATGATCCACATAAACCTTTTATACAATTACTTTATATTTCAAATTTTTTTGACCATTGTTTTCATATGAAAAAATAGTGGATATAATAGTATTATATCAACACACATGTATCATAGTTATGTTAGTAGATATCATGGTTATATCAGAGGTATATCAATAGTAAATTAGAAGCATATTAAGTATATATCAGTGTTATATTAGTTTATATCAGTATATATCACAATTGTATATCAATGGTAATTTAGAGACATATCAAGTACATATCACAGATATATAAATGTTGTACTGGCGTGGTAAATCAATGGTTATCATATGTATATCAGTGGTAAGCCATGTTAGAATTTCAATAGATATCATAGTTATATCAAAAGTAAATCAATTGTATATTATTATTATATCAGTGGTGAAAGGATGTAAATCCCGCAGCGGAAACATGGATCTTTGTTCTTGAATTTTTTGTGAACAAAACCCACAAATGAAAAAGGAAAATACAGAAGAATTGGGTATTACCTTTGATGAAGAGTTCTTCAACAAATCCAATTGACACCACGAAACAATCTTCCTTGCTATGTCTCTGGTGAAGATCTTTGCTTGTGGGAACAGCGATTGGAAACTCAGAGAGAATTGAGAGAGAGAGCTTTAGACACCAAAATCCAGGGGTGGTCAAAAAACAGATGACGTGTGAAGTTAGCCCACTCATTACAAACCACCCACTCCCCTACAATTAAGCAAGGAGTGATAAATATTAATATTAATTAATATTAGTTATATTAATAATTAATTAATCTTATTAATTAATTAATTATTAAATCAATTAACAATTAATTAATTAAATAATTAATTAAATAATTAACATTTAATTCTTTAATCCCAAAATATAATCATATTCTAAAGCAATTCTCTCATATAACCTATAGTTGCAATGTATATCTTATGCACATTATTTTTAACCAATAGTTGTAATATGAATCCTATTCATATTGATCTATAAGTTATGATCCTTTTTAAAATACAAATTTTGTATTTTTGAATTTTGTTTTAAAAAAAACTCCAAACGAAATCTTTTATTTAAAATAATTATTTAGTAAAAACAAATGACAAAAATCAAACATTCAAAGATTCAAACTTAGGTCTTATACATTAAGAATCAAACATCTTACCACTATGTCAACATCCTAAGATGTAAACATAATATTTAAAAAAAAACAAAGTTTTTAATTTATTTTTTAAAACTAAAAAATAACGAATTTTGTTAAATTAAAACAAAAATTTTATTTAATTCGAAATTAAAGAGATTTTTGAAAGAAAACTTTATTTCTTAATTCAACCAAATGTTTTATAAAACAGATTTTATTTGTTGAGATTCCCCCAACAATAATTAAAAAACTTGTTTAAAAAGATTTCAATCATGTATTTTTAAAAACTAAAAGATTGTCTTCAGATCTTTTTACTGCCTCCTAGATAATTTTTTTTTAAAATTATAAGAAACTCAATAATTCAAGCTTAGGAGAGAAAAATAATAATAATAATAATAATAATTTATTTTTGCGTTTTAAAAAAACAGTAATAATAATAACTTAACTTCAAACACAATTTTATCTTTCAAAATTGTCTTTATTTACCAAAAAACCATTGAGTTTAAAACAAAATCTATTTATCAAAATCTTTTATTAATTTTTTTAAAGAGAAACTTATTTAAAAACAAACATGTACTTTTATTTTAAAATTAAACTTTTTATTCCTCTAGTATTTTATTTAAAACAAATTTTATTGTAAAAATTTCTAAAACTTATTTGAAATCTTCCTTTAAAAAGTTCTGATTTGAAACTTTTTATTTCTTCACAACAAGCCCCTTTTCTTAAAAAGAAAATAATAATAAATAAATAAAATCTTTTATTTAAAAGAAATCTTGAATTTTACTATACCATTCGGTTTTGCCACCGGAAGTAAGCATATCGTCTCTGCTCGTGCCGATCAAGCACACTGCCTCCTTCAGGAAAGAAACGAATGACCGAGATCGATTGACCGACCAAACGCAGAGACGTTATGTAGCTATCCCCCATATAGAATTTTCCATGATCAAACTTTGACAATGGAACAGGCTGAAAAATTCTCAATTCGCCAATTCCGACGATGATAATGAAATTGGGGCGTGAAGGAGGAATATGTTAGAACACTATAATTGGCAAATTTGAACACGTCTAACTTTTGTGGTCCAAGATGGTAAAGAAAAGGGATTGAGAAGTACGAAGATGAGAGAAAGAGAAAAGTAGGGGGATGAAGGTCTCAAATTTCTTCTGCTCCGTATGGTTTTCTCTGTATGTCTATGTCGTTTAAATACACAACAACAAAAAAAATAATGCGTGAATCAAGTAAAACTAGAGAGAGAAAAAAAGGGAAAACGTAGGGAATGACACATGTAGAACCTTGACTAAGAAAAAATCAAAGGGAGAAAAAAATTGTTAATATCATACGTTTAAAATAAAATCTTTATTTTTAGATTTGTAATTTTATTAATAAAATCAAAATCTTTAAAAGAAAACTTTTTTTTTTTAATTTAAATTAAAACTTTAGCTTATAAACAATAATAAAGTAATCTTTTTTAATGAAGATATTTAAAAATAATAATAATAAATAAATAAATAATAATTAAAAATTAGCCGGACCAGTGTCTACAGGTATCTATTTATACAAAAATTTGCACAAGGTTTGACCTAGTCAAGGTTAATTCCGAAGCTGAAAAACTCGAGTCTCTTCGGACTGACCTGTACAAGAGGGTAAACTGTACCGACGCTCAAGTCAGTAAACAGCTTGGACTTAATAAGAAATTTGAGAAGAAATTCGATACCTGGGATGAGAATGAAGCCCTCAATTTATTGGTGCGGGGTCTGACAGACCTTACGACCAACGGTTATTCTTATCGTAATGCAGATTGAATCTGTCGAGCTATTCAAGTCGAACCAGAGCAGGTCAAACCGTTTAGCAAGTATGAGAATAGGTGAAGCGGCTAAGTCTCTCACCTCGACACATTGGAGGTAGAGCTGCCAATTGAAATAACCCAATCCGCAGTCTTGGACGAATCACCATCCTCCACGTGGGTCCACAATTTCTTTCCCGAAACAGTATCTTTAGTGAAGAAGTTTGTTGCGAATTATATCTTTCCCGAGGAATTCTATGTTTCATCGACAAAAATATCTATACTAACGATGTTATTTTCGTTGCAAAAGATATCTTTGCCGACAGATTTTGTCTCTATGACAACGATTACTTTTGACGCGAAAGATCAAATTTCTTGCAAGTTTGTTTCAAAATTTTTTATGTAAATATAGAAAAAAGAGTAACTTAAATAATACATTAATTTTTCTGTATTTTCCAAAGTTACGCTCCCAGCTTCAACCTCTTTGCATTAATACAAAATGAAGTTAATTTCACAAATTATTTTTTTTTCAAAAATCTCGGGTGAACATTATTTTTAAAGTGTAACTTAATATATCTATTGTCATATTGTTATTTTTTAATAAAAATAGTGTAGTGTATCTTTATAAAGATCAACATTAATTTTAAAGCAAAAAAAATTGTATATATATTAGATTTTTTTAGTATCGATCGAGATTGGAACTCACACATTTTTGGTCGGAGATAGATTCCTTAAGTTGGCATATATATATTTTGATATATGCTCTTGCACGTAACATTGATGTAGAAAATAAATTATATAATCAATAAATCAATTGAAATAAATTATACCTTTAATGACATTATTCAAGTTATAGTTGGAATAAAATTATATATACATATGATTTTACCTTTTGATAGAATAACATAATGTTATATATAGAATTACAAATATGTAGGTCAAAAGGCCTATAAAAGAGATCACCAAAACTATTTTAACCATTTTTTTAGTATATTAAATGTGGGAGGATGAGATTTGAGCCCTGATCTAAAGAAAAGAAATAGATGTCATTTAGATCCACATTGACAAAATCAAATATTCTTATTACTTGTTTTAGTTCAATGAAATATTATTTATACTCCACTTATTACCAAAGAGATTCTTTCTCATTATACTTGAAAAGAGGGAAAGAAGGAAAAAAAAAAAATAAAGGCTCTTTTAAGTTGATTGAGAGTTTTTTCCTTTTTTCTTTTTTTTTTTTCCTTTTTCTTTTCAATGTCAAACAAAGTAAAGGTGGTTGACTACATTAATAGTTCTATACGCCCTGAAACCCTAAAAATTTATGTGTGTCATTATTCTCACACAACATTAACTTCTAATTCTTCCTAGAAATAAAATATTTTGAATAGTCAAGAGTCTAGGGTTATGTTTACCTTGCAACCTATAAAATTTATATATGTCGGTCTATCACCTCAATTGATATAATGGATACTAGGATTTTTAAGGTACATATCTCTAACCAAAATGTCGTGAATTATTCAAATTTCAATCCCTATATGTATACCGAGAAAAAAAAACTTAGAAGGAGAAATGAATTTCCAATTTCTCTTTTGTTGTTTTTGTATTGATTTTTTTAATGTTTATTGTTTTTGTATTGATTTTTTTAATGTTTATGTAGATATTAAAATTTTATTTGTTACATATATCATTCTTGATAACCTACTCTGAATATATAATTTATATACTTCCTAACTTTATAAAATTTCAACTTCATCTCTATTTATCGAACCGAACGTTTTCTCAAGTAAGTTCTTGTCACAAAATGTCAAAATTAATTGACATAAGAAATGATGATATAATATTAAAAAATACTTTATTAATTGAGTTTAAAAAAATACTTTACTTTATATTATAATTTGATGAAATTGATTCCTTTATATTCTAATTTGATGATATATATACACATGCTAGCTTATTTTATATGTCTTAGTTTGTAGTAATTATTTTTTAAACACAATACATAATAACTTATTTAATTTAGAAATTGCTTGTTGTTATTAAAAAGACTCATGAGACCGGAACGTTGGTCTCAACAAAATTATAATTTTATACTCTAGGGTGTTGGCGCAGTGGTAAGAGGCTTAAGTGTTCATACCCAAGATTCGGGAGTCCTCTTGTGTCGTAAAATATAAAATAAAAAAAACAAAAAAATTATCATTTTTAAATTTATATATTGTCATTGGAGTTTATTGATTCTCTTTATTTCCAATATTTAGTATCCGATTGACTTGAAAGGCTTTGATAAATATTTCTAGCTATAGCTACTATATGCTATCAAAAAAGGAGAGAAATACATAGTAAATAATAGAATGAAAATCACAAGAATAAACAATAATAATAATAATAATAATGAAAAAGACGAGGAAAATGGCTACAACTAGAGAAGAAAGAATCTACTATTCTAATGAAAATCTTCATGGACCTTAGTTTTTCTTACTTTATAAATGTCAGTTTCCAAATTATTTTTTTTAGTTGAATCATAAAATTTAAGGTCACCCATATTCAACAAAATAATTTTATGGTAGAGAGATATGTTCATCGTTCAACTTAAGTGATAAACTATATAAAAATATAGTGGCACTCAGTTATAATCCTTATCAAACGATTGTGGCAGTAGGTAAATCCATTATATTTCACAATGAAAAATTCTCCACCTATCATGTGCATGAAATGTTTAAAATGAGATATAATCGGACCAATACGAACTTAGTCTAATAGTAATTGACACCTATCTCTAATCTGGTCATGAATTCGAGTTCGAATTCCTCCACTTGTATTAAATAAAAAAAGAAGAGATACAATCGTAAACGTGGAGAAGTTTTAATGAGATTGAAGTTTACTGGAAGAAATTGTGGTTTTTTTTTTTTTGGGCATTCTTCCATCCACACCAATGACTATTCAACCATCAAGTTATATATAGTAATGTATACTTTTAGTATGGAGCCAAGGTATATTCTTTCTTGACTATTTGTACATAAAAATTGTAATGGACCAATTCAATTATTTTACTGCAAAAGCTTTTAATTTCAATACCATTTGTTATGGAGAACGAAAATGACCCGAAACGAGACAAGGAGTTGAAGTCTGATTGGGGAAGACCAGCCCGGGACATAACGGGCCGGCCAAAAGAGTGACCCAACGCCGGGGCAGAGAACGAGGAAAGCGACCAGAGGGAAGCCCACTGAGCCACGAAGGGCTCGGCCCCGACCCGGTGCTCGGTCCCGACCCGGGGCTCGGTCCCGAGCCGTGCTCGGCCCACGGCCCAGCCAGTGATCCCCCGTCTTCGATCGACGATGTCGCCCAGGCCCTGCAACGGTGAATTAGGGTTAGCTACGGAAGATTCTGGAACAACTTCACGC
>NW_019104612.1:256287-271642 GCF_001995035.1 Momordica charantia
TTAGCTCGATTTGATTTTGCAGGTACTAGTCCCGGATCAACAAGTTTGGTGGATGCGAGGTAGTGAACCGGAGGACCGAAATCTACGCATCAACACCATTCATTTACATATGCTCCTTACTATGCATTAAAAAGTATACTTGTTCCCTACCCAATGAAAGAGAGAAAAGGCATAACATCATATATATCACTAATTGCAAGGCAACAAGACTGATAATGTAGAAAAATTAGGATTAAAATACTAGTTTGTTCCTGCTTTTATACTTTGGTGTTTGTACTTGATTGTCCATAAACTTTCAAAATGTTCATTTTTGTCCATGTTCACTTTTAATTTTATTCCTAATCTCATTTTTTCTATCATTAATTATCTCATTTTTTCTGTCATTAATTATTTCAACACAACACTACAATCAATATATTTCTTAAAATGTGAATATCAGTTTATACTAAAGAGTCTCTTTTATGTGTAAATTTTGTGTTAAAATTTTGTAAAGATGGGCTAAAATGATCCCTTTTTAAAAGTATAGGGACCAAAATGAAATTTTCAAAGTACAATGATTAAAATGAACCAAATTTAAAAGTACACGAACCAAAATGAATCAATGCTGAAAATACCAAGACCAAGTAGTATTTTGACCAAAAATTAGAGGGTGAATTATAAATTAAAAGAAAAAATGGTACGAAAATAATAATAGAGTGGGGGGACATTGATTTCACATGTAAAAATTGCTTGAGGTTGAAGTAAAGATGAAATGTTAGTGTTGGGTGTGTGTCAGTGTATTATTATTATTATTATTATTATTATTATTATTATTATTATTGAAATAAAGAGTGCTACACAGCTATTGCCCTACCAATTCATTGGCATATTAATTTGATTTTCACATTTAATACATTGGCCCACAAGAAATAGCAATTGATCAATAAGTGAGCTCAATCTTTTTCTCAGCAATGTCAAACATTAATTCATGGGTTAGTTAATTGATACTCTCTATTTAAGGCTCTCGAATTCTCTCTGAGAGTTTGTAGAGGGAAGGCAGCCAAGGTGTTGATAGGGGCAGCCGAAGGTCTGCTAGAAGGGGTTTACCTGCGTATTTTTTCGGGTTCTAATGGCGGATGAGTTGTTGAGTCAACTGGTGGAAAGACTGAAATTGACTAAAGAGGAGAAGGGTGAAATTTTTGATATGGGTGAAGGTGAAATTTTTGATATGGGTGAAGATGAAATTGAGGACTATGATAAACAAGCTCAATTCTCACTGGTCTGCAAACTCCTAACATTGAAGAATATCCCTGGTGAGGTCTTCAAGAACATGATGCCTAGGATCTGGGCTAATGTAAATGTGAAAATTGAGTCAGTAGGGAAGAATCTGTTTCTCTGCAAATTCAAGACTGTTCGAGATAAAAGCAAAATTCTCAACAATGGACCATGGTTTTTTGATAAGTCTATGGTAATGTTGGAGGAACCTAGAGCAAACTGCAATTTCAACGAGCTAGAATTCAGGTATGCATCTTTTTGGATACATTTCCATGAACTACCATTTGCTTGTTTCTCTAGGAAGACAGTTATAGCTTTAGGAAATCTGGTAGGGAAATTTGAAAAGCTAAATTCCGATGAGGACGGGAAATGCTGGGGAAAAACTCTTAGAGTTAGATCTCAGATTGATGTTAGCAAATCCTTACGTAGAGGAGTAATGATAAAGATCGGTGTGATGGCGGATGAAAGATGGATACCCATAACATACGAAAAGCTTCCAGATTTTTGTTATGTGCCATGGATTTTGGGTGGTGATTTCAATGAGATAACCATGGATTCTGAAAAAGAAGGAGGTGCTGGTAAAAGATTAAGTCAGATGGAGGACTTTAGAAATGTAATCGATCACTGTGGGTTGCTAGATGCGGAAGTGGTGGGAGATAAATTTACTTGGTATAAACAGTTTCGTGGTGAGAACATTTGGGAGCGTTTGGACCGGTTCTTGCTGAATGTGGAGTTGGACACTATATGCTCTTCTTTTGTTGTGAGGCACCTGGATTTTCTCGCCTCGGATCATAGACYGATACTTGCCGATTGGGAATGGTGGAACACGRTCAGTCAACAAGGAAGAAGATGGAAGCCTAGTCGTTTTGARGAGGGCTGGACGAAGTTTGAGCACTGTAGAGAGCTTATTAGGAGAAATTGGCAAGATATAGAGGGGGACAATGTTGTTACCTTCAATTTAAARCTAGGRAAGTGTTTACATGATTTAAAAAGGTGGAACAAGGAAAGATTAGGAGGGTCCATTAAAGGTGCAATTGCTAGGAAAGAGGAGGAAATTCAAGATATTGTGAACAGAAGGGAGACAAACTGGAGAGAAGCCATGATGGGTGCAGAGAAAGAGCTTGAGCATCTCCTCGAAGAAGATGAAATGTACTGGAAACAAAGAACTAGAGAAGATTGGATTATATGGGGGGATAGAAATACAAAGTGGTTCCATATTAAAGCTAGCCAGAGAAGGAATCAAAACATAATTAAAGGGTTGGACCGGATAAACGGGGGATGGACCGATCAAGATGAGGAAATGGGGGAAATTGCTAGAGAGTATTTTAAGACTCTTTTTTCTACTAAGAATGCCTCTGCTGAAGATACGAGGAAAATTCTCAACTCAATTTCTATTAAGATTAGTGATGAGGATAATGCTCAACTAACAAATCCTTTTGTGAAGGAGGAAATTGAGAGGGCACTAAAAGGTATGCCCCTACGAAGGCACCGGGACCAGATGGATTGCAGGCAATTTTCTATAAGAAATATTGGGATATTGTGGGGGAGGAAACGACCAATCTGTGTTTGAAGTTCTTAAATGGTCAGTCTGAGCTGGCGATCCTTAACAAAACCTTTATTGCTTTAATCCCAAAAAAACAGGAACCCTCGGATGTGAAAGATTTTCGCCCTATAAGTTTATGTAATGTGATTTACAAGCTTATGACAAAAGTCCTGGCTAATAGGTTGAAACAAGTTCTTGATAAGGTTATTTCCCCCAACCAATCAGCGTTTGTGCCAGGAAGATTAATTACAGATAATGCGATGATTGGGTTTGAGTGTATTCATGCAATTAACAATAAAAGAACAGGGAAAGATGGAGTGGTCGCTATGAAGTTGGATATGAGCAAGGCGTATGATCGAGTCGAGTGGGGGTACTTGAGGGCAGTTATGGAGAAATTGAGGTTTTGTAGTAGATGGATTTTTTTGATAATGGATTGTGTTGAGTCTGTTAGCTTCTCAGTCATTCTTAATGGGTTTCCTAGAAGGAATTTTATTCCTCAAAGAGGTCTTCGCCAAGGCGATCCTTTATCCCCGTACCTTTTTCTCCTTTGTGCAGAAGGTCTTTCCACACTCCTTAATAAAGAGGAACAACTTCGAAATTATTCAGGTTTGTGTATAAATAAATATTGCCCTTCTATAACCCTTTTTTTTTTCAAAGCTACCCATCGAGATTGTCAAGCTATTAAGAATGTTCTTCACTTCTATGAGAAAGCATCGGGGCAAATTATCAACTTTGAAAAGTCAATGTTTATGGCCAGCAAAAACACAAGTTCGGAGATGATCGATTATATCAAAGATGAATTGAAGATCAAGTATACGAACACTCTAGGGCAATATTTGGGGTTACCTTCGCAGATAACTCGGAGTCGATGTCAAGCCTTTAACTCAATTAAGGAGAGAGTTTGGAAGGTGTTTCAAGGTTGGAAGGAGAAAATTTTCTCAATAAAGAAGTATTGATTAAAACAGTTGCTCAAGCCATTCCTAATTATGCCATGAATTGTTTCAGGTTACCTGTTAGCTTGTGCAAAGAAATCAATTCTTTATGTGCTAAGTTTTGTTGGGGATCATCAGATAAGACAAAGAAAATACATTGGAGGAGTGGGAAGAAGATGTTTATCAGTAAAGATAAAAGAGGTATGAGTTTTAAAGATGTGAGCATTTTCAATCAAGCTATGCTAGCAAAACAATGTTGGAGATTGATTAGGAGTCCGGATAGTCTTTTTGCGAGGGTTATGAGGGGAAAATATTTTATTCATGGTAACTTCATGAGGGCTAAAATTGGGAAAAATCCTTCCTTTGTTTGGCGAAGTATAATGTGGGGCAAAAATTTATTGGGAATGGGGCTACTGTTACCATAGGAAATGATCCATAGATTCCTCGAGAAGGCAATTGCACACCAGTTTATGTCCAAGATGGGATGAAGCACAATTCTGTGGCATTTCTAATGAGTGAAAGGGGAAGGTGGAATGAGAATCTTGTCCATGATAACTTTTGTGAGGAGGAAGCTGAAATGATTCTTAAAATTCCTTTACCGCGACAGAGTCAAGAAGATGAAATTATATGGAATAAAGACAAAAGAGGGTTTTTCACTATTAAAAGCGCCTATCACTTGGGGATGGAATTGGAGCGAGCAAAAGAATGTTCTACTTCTAATGGCGAAAATCAAAAGCTGTGGTGGAAGAAGTTCTGGAAAACTAATGTGTCCCTAAAGATTAAAATCTGCTGTTGGAAGAGTTATAATGATATTCTTCCTTCTAAAGTTAATCCGGTGAAAAAAAGAATTATTACTGATCTGTTTTGTCCTTTTTGTAGGAAAAAAGAAGAGACTACTCAACATATCCTATGGGAATGTAAGGTAATTAAAGATATATGGATAAATTGCACTCCCATTGAAGCAAATTTTTTCTATATTGACAGGACAAACTGGACTACAAAAGAGTATTGGGAGTGGCTAATGGATAAGGCTGGTGAAGAAGAACGTAGAAGAAGCATGATAATAGCTTGTCAGATTTGGGAAATGCGGAACAAATCAATTTTCAAAGGTGTTCATTCAGAAACTAGAGACATTCAATTGGCGATTGATAGATACATAATCAACAGTGCGGGTCAAGACACAAATCTAAAAAGAAAGTCGAAGGACTTTCACCCAATAAGGCGAATTGGAGATAATACACGTGCCCGATGGAAACCTCCCACATCAAATTCATGGAAGTTAAATACGGATGCAGCATGGCGAGCTGATACAAACACCGATGGGATTGGCTGGATTTTAAGAGACGAGAAGGGAGAAGTCATCAAAACAGGCTGTAGAATTATAAGAGCGGAAAGAAATATTACTTACCTAGAGGTGATGGCTATTTGCGAGGGATTGCGTGCGATTCGACAAGAACACTGTCGACCAATTCACTTGGAATCTGACTCCCTCGAAGCCATTCATCTACTTCACAGACATGTCAAGATCAAACTGAAATTATTTGGCTTTTAGAAGAAATTCGGCAGATGATGGAAGATATGGAAATAGTTTCAATGAGACATATCAGTCGAGAGGCAAATAAGGTGGCCCATGTCTTAGCCGGATGAGCGATGGAAAACGATTTGAGGGAAGAGTGGAACAACTCGTGGCTCGACAATTTAGTTTTTCCAGAATTTGTTTTATGTTAAGTTGTTTTCTTCTAAAAAAAATTCATGGGCTATTTTTTTTTTTAAATTATAAGTTTAGTTATATCCAATAGGTCCTTGAACTATAAAATTTTTTTTAATAAATTAATAAATTTTCTATATTGTGTTTAATAGTTGTCCTTAAACTTTAAAAAATATTTAAATATTTAAGAGATCCTTAAATTTTAAAAAATATTTAATAGGTCAAAGATTTGTTAGACACAAAATTGAAAATTTAGAGATAGAGTTGTTTTTAAAGTTTAGTGATATATTAATATATTAAATACAAAGTTTAAAGTTTAAAAATTTATTATGGATAACTTTTAAAGTTAAAAAATCCATAAACACAATTCTCTTATAAATTGGACTAATTTCATAACGTTTTTATTTTATTTTTGTACTTTTAAAAATTCATGCTTATTTACTATCGTTTTCTTTTCCTTTTAAAATCTAATTTCAAAATATTTTAGTAATTTTAAAAAATATTTGATTAAGATTGAAAGTTTTTTAAAAGTGAAAAATTAGATATGGTCTCTATGCTAAATTTTTAAAAACAAAATCTTGTTACAAACAAGCATATATTTTCAATTTTATGTTGAAAATCAAGAAATTGAAAAATAATTAAGACAAAGATTGATAATTTCTAAGCTTTATGTTTTTAAAAATTCATTTTGTCTACTTATAAGAAAAAAAATTTGTTTTGTTTTGTTTTTCATCTCTTGAGAAAAGCTTTTATTATCAATAATTTTACCTATAATAGCACCTACATTCACCCTAGCCAAAATTATGCCCCATAAACTTATAAAATCTTAATTGGAACTCACGATCTCTTGATTGGATGTATCTACCAGTTGCAGCTAAGCTATGTTCGTTTTGGCAAAAATAAACTTATTAAATCCCATAAAAATTGTGAATAAAAAAACACAAACTTTAAAATAAAATTAAAAATGGCCTTATTTCAAAAAAATAATTAAAAATGGCCAAATTAAACTTGATTCTTTTTATTTTATTGGTAGGTTGCAAAGATTTTTTACTTCTAAAAATTTTTCTTAGGGTTTTGTAGTTAATTAACCTTTTTATTTCTCTTAGAATCAAATACATTCCTATTAATTGATCTTATCTTATTCAAGTAAACCCATTAAATTAAAAGGTTCGTTCATATTGTTTTCGTTTATGGTTTTCTTACTTTAAAATTCTACTCATTTACTAAACTTTTTTCTAAACTAATTTCTAAAATATTTTTTAAGCTGTAGCCAAATTTTGTAAGCTAAAATAGTTTTCAAAGACCAGTTTTTTTTTTTTTTCAAAATTCGACTAAGACTTCATAAAATAATTTTTAAAAACAAAAATAAAAGAAATTCAATTCTAAAAAAAAATAACTGCACATTTAGTAATAGTTAGTATCACAGTGCATTGCACGTGGTTATAAACATTTTAATATAATATTTCTAACAATTTAACATATATAATAACAAATTAACAGAACTTTTAAATCTAATAATATTTTGTTTCAAATAAAATATATTTAATATAATATTTCTACCAATTTAACATATAGAATAACAACTCAACGGAACTTTTAAATGGTATGAATATTTTGTTTCAAATAAAATATATTATTATTTGCTAACATTTTCAATAAAAAAAAAGTACACTCTTCAAACTAAAATAATAAAATAAGAGGTATAAAAGATATTGAATATACTATAAAATTGAAATAATTAATGTGGTTATCAATTTTTGATAATCAAGTCTATTGTTAAATGAGACATAATAAATTAAATCAAATTATGTAACTAAAAATTCGAATAGTAGTGAAATAATTTGTTAGATTGTCAAAATTATAATTAAATATTAAATGATTGGAACAAATAAAATTACTATTTTTACTCTTAAGCTACTTTCTAAAATTGAAAAATCAAATATATTTTTTCTATTTTTAAAATGATAAATATAAATTATACTACATCATTTAAATATAATAATAATTAAAAAATACAATTTATACCTATTGGCACAATTATTAACAACTTTCTTAATCTAAATATAGATACAATTTAAAAAATGGATGGTATAATTAAATATATTAAGGTAATATTATCTACTTAAAGAAATAATGTTTTGATATTAAAAAACTAAAAATAAAATAGACTCAATACAAAAATTGAAGTTTCTGATGTAAATATAAATTAAACCAAAATAATAAATAAGAAAAAAAAATCTTATTCAACTATGAACGAGGATCTGTCTCTTTCATCTTAAATTTATTAATTATTAGTTTCAATAATTATTTTTTTGAAAAATATTTTTAAATGAAAACTTTATATTACTCTCTCTTGAACTTCTGCTTAGTGCCCACAATGATTCATTACTATCTATGCAAACATAATTTCAATGCAAAATTCATTTGAACCAGACAATTCTTATTCGTTGTCAATTTTTTTTAAAATGAATACAACAATAATATTTTTGTGTGTTTTCTTAAATTATTTACTCATTCTTTTTATCTTTTGTATATTATGTAATAAGGAAGAATGAACCAAAATTAAAGAATTGAAATTTAGAAAGAAATTGAATAATGTATACTGCCATGAAATCATTGAAAAAATGTGGGATAAAGATTCACATGATTAAGAAAAATAAAATAAGAACAACAGCAATCAAAAAGTCATATTAAGACAAATAAGAAAACTAATACTAAAATATAAATCAAATGTGAAAACAACATTTAACTAAATATTAAATCAAACTTGAAAATAACATTAACTAAATATTAAAACACGAAGGTAGCATTAATATATAACTTAAAAGTAATCCACATAAAAATATTAAAATAATCTAAAAAAATAAAAGTTGAAGGTAACATGAATACATAATTTTGTTACTCTACCTTTTAATCGATTAAATATGTTTCTAGATTCTCAAATATTATTTTGACATGGTTCAGTTTTCACTCATGAAGATAAGAAAAATCTTCATTAATATTTTTTGGAAATGAGTTTTAGGTTATAGAAGAAAAAGACATAATCTTTCATTTAATAGATTATTTGTTATGGCACCTATAGACGGATAAATGCATATCTTCATCAAACAATTACTTTTCATGGGATTAACTTCTCTCAACACACTTTTTCACTTGAACAGTTACAACTCTTTTGGATTAAACTCTTTGTACAACTTTTTTGGATTTGTTATCTCAACAGACACTTTAACTTGAACAGTCAAATATATGTGTATATATATAGATAGAGAGTATCTAAATAAACTTACATGATAAAGGTATAGAATATTCATAAATATTTGTTAACATTTCTTATGCTTAATTTTAATTAATACAATGTAGGGTACAGATTTGAATTTAAGAATCTTTAATCAGAGATATGTACCTTAACCAGAACTATATGTTCAAGTTGTCTTCTTAGGCTTAATTTGGGTGATAATATTATGAATAAATAATCTAAGCGTAGTACATGATTTTTGTATTTGTTTTGTAAATTATGATTTAAACAATGAGTAAGATTTTGAACCGATAACTTATAAAGAAGACTATATAATGTATTAGTTAACTATTAATGTTGGAAATAAAATCTTTAATCAATTTTGAATAGATTAACGGTCTATCTCAATGTCAATCTTTGAGTATAGGTCAATTGGTTAAGGTACATCTATCTCCAACGAAAAGATCGTGAATTCGAATCTGTTAGTAGAACAAAAGTCGGTCAAGGTCGAACCAGGTCAAAGGTGGTTGATTAGGGAAGAGCTTGAGTGTCACTCAGTGAGAAAATATCTGGAGAGTGAAGTGCTCTACTTATAGGCTAGGGTACCCGATAGGGAATTTGATGGGCAATCGAACATATGGGGCCGGAGGTCGGCCTGTCAGGCGTCCATGTTCTGGATAGGGAGACATTCATCCTATTTAGGGGCATTCTTGTCTAGTATTTAGCTTGATATGAAAGGTCGTTCCTATCATAAATGGTCTTCGAAGAAAGATCCCGGCTGATGGAGGTGTTGCGAAAGATCCCAGTTGATGGAGTTGATGGAGGTGTTGGTCAACACCTCACGTTATTTTTATTTATTTTTTTTCTTAATTGAATATGTGAGTGTATAGACCAGCTTATACACACACCGAACACACCGAATAAATCTCACCTATGTTGTTGTATAAAAAAAATGTTGATTTCCATCTTATAATTTAAAAACAGACCTAAAAGAATAATGATTGGAGAACATTATTTTGGAATCTTTAAGCATGTTGCATTTTCTTAAAAATTTAGTACCCTAAATCATGCTGTTGGTGGTGTAATCTTGAATTTGGATTATTCTGGAGATTGATTTCCACATTTTAAATATGATGTAGTGATTAAACTTATTGATATTCTAAGTTTTCATAGTGACTTCTGTATAGTGTAGATCGCATATATAAATTTATCCACGAAAACCATAATTTATGTAAATTATAATTGACTGAAAACAAAATTTTAATTTGGCAAAAATTACAGCAGCATCATCATCCAAATCCATTTTCCTAACAACGTTGTGACATGTTCTTTTACCACTTAATAATTTTCTTTAATTTATGGATTGATGAAACAAGTTGTCAAACAAACATATCATTTTTAGATTGAATTATACTCAAAATTATTAGATGTTTGTGTGTGACCAAATGATAAAGATATGTATAATTAACAAAAATGGATTTTAGAGATGATCTAAATATATTTTGAAAACAATGATTAGTCGTCCTTATTTAGACCAATAATATATTCAACTAAAATATCTTGATAAATAATGACGAATAATATATTCAACTAAAATATCTGGATAAATAATGTTTGGTACAAAGGAAGTTTTTTTTTTTCCTTTTTGTTTTTTTTATGATATTAATAATTTTCATACTTAATAATATATATCTCAAACTTATTCAAAAAAAATGTTGGAAAAATTGCGTTTAGGTCGTCTCTCAAAAGACGACTTAAGAGACAACGTGGCAGTTTCATTGATACGCAGACACGTTGCTTGTAAAAAGAAAAAAACATTAAGTATTAACTTCTAGTTGTTTAAAATTTTTTACCTACCTTATTACAGAGGCTATATTCTCAATATTCAATATAGGAGTTGTTGGATTCAATCCTCCATAATGTCATATTGGTTATGCCTTTTTCTCTTTTCCTTTTTAGCCAATAGAATACTATATTGTAATTTATTTTAGTTTTAAATAAATTTAAGTAAATGTTATTTAATAAAATTTATATTCTCTTTCAAAATAAAATAATTACTAATTCTAAAAAAATAAAATAAAATATAAAACAAACTATTATATATATATATATATACACACTTTAATTAATTATTTATTTACTATAAATGAGATGAGAGATTTGAATTCATCAGCCAAAGGTCAAAGACAATTATTAAGTGTTTTTTTTTTCTTTTAAATATTTGTAATTACTATAATTACAATATTAATATAATTTATTTTATTTACTTTAATAATAAAATAAAATTTTATCTTCTCTCCCCATTTTTTTAAATGTTATATTCTAGTTTTTTTAAATAAATTTAAATAAATGTCACTTGTTAAATTTATGTTCTCTCCTAAAGTAAAATAATTCATATACAAAAATTATAAAGCAATTTATCTTCTCTCCTAAAATATTTTTATTATATAGGAGAGAGGATAAATTTTAATAAGTAACATTTTTATTTAAATTAGTTATTCTCAGCCACCATAGTTATTTAATTTGTGCTTGAACCAACATTCAATATTTTGCACCATTAAAATTCATTAAATTAAAGTTAATGAAAAATCGATAAGTGAAAGTCATTTTAAATGCTTAAATTCTATAGAATGGTCATGAAATGTAACATGCAACAATATGCAAATATGCAAAGAAAAGAGTGAAATTTAGATTTTTAAGCAATGTTTTTATTTATTGTCAAACACCATAGGAAAATACTTAGTTCTAGACTCGTGAGACTATCTTGTAGAATACAATTGTTAGACAATTAAGAGAGAAATATAAAAATAATATTTTTTAATAAATAATAAATTTTGAATTTTTCAATAATGACCACCATAGAGATATGCTCTTAGAACCTAAGTATTTTTTTAGCGCATTTATAGCCATCTAATTAGATAGTTTAATAAACTATAATGAACACGCTCAATTCGATCCCACCCGAACATGTTGTACTAAAAAACATGCTCAATTAATAATTCTTCAAAATGTGCTTCTACAAAAGCGTTTTCTTTTTAAAAATATATTTTTCATAACTTGTCCAAACACACCCTATGCTTCTCAAAAACCCAGGAGAAAATCTCTCTTGTATTTAATTAATAACATTAATTCAATTCATTCTCATTATTAAATAAAGGCTAATATTCTTCCCGTAACTAAATTTTCCACAATGAAAAATGAGGTATCAAATGAATCTATGAATGTTTTAGTTGTATGGACATCGAGTTATTTAATAAAACCCTTCAAGTAATCAAATTTTTATTATAATTTAACCAAAAGTGTTACTCCACTGCGATTTAAACGCCTCCACTACATGAATTATATCCATGAATGCACTTACTATTTTAATAAAAAAAAAACTACCACTTATCTTCTTGAATCTCACTTGTCCAACAATGAAGAGTTTTTATAAACACATTAGGGAATTTAGAGCTGTACGAAAGAAAACCTGATGCCGATTTCTAAGCGAGATCCACGTGCCTCTTCATCTTCAAAGTCTTGATGCTTGTACATACAAATCTAGCACCGGTATAGTACTTTGCCAATTCATTCCGATGCTTAATTTAGAACTCAAGTTAAGGAGAAATGGATATGGAACAGAAAGAGTTAGAGTGCAGAAATCTCGATGATGAGAGTTTGCTTGAGAGTATGTCAAATCCTCACGAGGAGCTATCGTAGGGACCACCGACATTCTTTTTTTCCCCTCTGTATCGTGAATGGAGAGCATGCATTGTAGTATCTTGAGTGGCCCCCTAAAGCATATCACGATTTGGGTACATAGTGTCAATATCCTGCCTACTGGCTATTCTCTGTATAGGATGTCCACACGCTCAGGAGTTGGTCTAGTGCACTAGGTAATGTACGGTTATTTTCTTCATGGTTGGACGGGCCTTAAGTCGCGTGGCACCTCAATTTTACTGAATAGCACCTTATTGTCCAAATTTCTCTCGGATCTTTTATATGAGATATTTAATTTAATTATTGCGTGAGATTAGGTCAAAATCCTTTTTATTACAATTCTTTTCCTTCTTCCTCTCTAACTCGTTGGTTTGGGATAAAACACAGTCAAATTATGATGGTTTTGGAAGAAAAGAAAAGCAAGTTTGCTTTGTTTTGCTTTCTTATTCCAAAGTTTTTTTTTCATTCATAGCCTTTTGGCCTTTTTATTTCCCTTTTTTTATTTTTTATTTTTTATTTTCCTTCTTGGGGTTTGGTTGAACATACAGTATGTTGCCTGGAAAGAGAACAATTATTAATTGAAATCATGTGAAGCAGCTAGCAAAGAAAGGAAAACTAAAAATTGACATGGAAAGGAAAAGGCAAATGGTCCAAACTTAAAGGTCCCTTTCAAAAGTTGTAGTGTATTTAGGTAAAATCTCACCATTTACATGATGATAATAATAATAATGATGATTAAAAAGTTTTATATACACTACAAATTCTCACGCCTTTATCTTTTGCATTTGAATTGTTAGTTAAATTTCAAAAACAAAAACAAAATTTGAAAAGCTACTTCTCTTCATTTTCAAATTTTGGCTAAAACGTTGATAGCATTGAAAAAAGAAGAAGAAGGTGAATCTTTCGTTTTTATAAACTTAATTTTTAAAATAAAAAATAAAAAATAAAAATAGTTATTAAACAAGACAAAAGCCTTAATAACCTAACAAAATCAGAGTAGAATTTCCAAAACTACAAACAAGTAATTCTTTAAACTTGTTATAAAAAAAATTAAACTTTATTTTTTTATCGTTGAGAATGGAACAAAGTTTTAAAAGCACTTTTAAAATTTAAAAAATTAAATAAATAAAATGTAATTAGTTATGTTAAAAAAAACTTGTTATTAGACTTACAAAAATTGAGGAGAGAAAGAAAATAAGGTTAAATTACATAAATGGTCGTTCATCTATTCTAATTTCAAACTTTTACATAATCTTCTTAAAGTTTCGATAAACTAAAACCAAGTATTTGATTTCAATTTCATCTACAATATTTTAGAAGTTTCAATCCTATCTGCAAATTTTAAATTTTGATTAAGTATATATTTTAATGGAAATTGCTAACAAATGAATATTTCTGAAATGTAGCAAAAGATTGATGGAAGAAATTGAAACCAACCATATGATTAAAAGTATTTTGGTGTAAAAAAAAAATAAAAAAGGATTCAAAATGATTGGTGCAAGTGGATAAGGGAGAAGGGTTAGACATATAGGGCCAAATTGCATTACCAAAAATGAGTTTGATGTTGAAAATGACCCAACAGCTAAGAGTACAATTGTCTTTACCACCTAACAACTTTTTATTATAATTTTCCTAATTCATAACTAAGGCATAAACTTAAGCAATGGGCCATAATCTGTCATCATGATTATTGTTAACAACAAGAAAATTGGAAGGTTTGGATTTTAAATACCAACTTATCATACAAAAAAGATGAAAAAAAAAAATTCTGTGGAACGATTAATGGTAAATTTTATCGTCAACAGATTCGAACATGTGACATCTTAAAGAAATAAAAAAAATGTATTAACTCTAAAACTATACTTCTTTTTTCATACCATGATCTCTCGTTTTTATTACTCTTTTTGATAAACAACTAACCAACCTTTTTAGATTATGTTAAATAATATTGAACTTTTATTAATCAAATATATTTAGAGATTTTTATCCAAAGATTTATTTAATTAAATATAAAAGGAGTAAAAGAGACACAATTAATAATATATATCTTGGATCAAGTTCTACTCCCACAAATAGTATATTCAAAATTTGTTCCACGAATATTGAAATAAAAGAGTTTTATTGCTCCAAATCTATTATTTCTTATTTTATTTTATTTTTTATTTTTGTATACTTCAGTTAAGTCAAAATATATAAAAAAAATTAAATCTAAATTAGATACAATCCTAATCTCATACTTTTTCTTCATTCTTCAAAATATAAATTATTATGTTCATTAATGTAGGAGGCATACAAAGAACACAAGGGTGCAGCATATCTTAATTTCTCTCAACTTAAAATAGATATATAAATAAAATTTCATTGTTTTAAAAAAAATTTTATTTCTACCCTTCTTTATTTATTGGACTAAAAAGGTATTTTTCTTTCTCTACTTCGAAATTCGAATATAAAAATTTCTTCCTTATGAAAATTTGCTCTACCCATATCTATATATACATGTCCTCTTTCATTGAAAAAAAGTATATATATTATATATATATATATAAATTTATTCGTTTTTCTATTTCAATTAAAAAGAAAAAACTAATGTTTTGAAACATTAAATCCCTATGAATTTGGAAGAGAATTTCTCTCTAATATTATAGCTTCCAAAACTTTCAATGACAAAGAATAGATTCAAAAACAGAAATCACTACTTTCTCTCTCTCCCTCTTATTATTTATTCTTTTTTTAAGTTCAATCTCGGTAAACAATAAAAATCTAAAATTTAAACAAAAAAAAAATCTCTCTCTAGATATGAGATATTTCCATACTTAAAATAGTTTTGACTACAAAATTCCCTCCCATCAAGCCTTTTGAATAGCCCTCATTCCTACACTTTCTCTGACTAAACCCACTCTCTCTCTAACTTCCACTATCCCCAATTTACCCTTTCTTCTCTCTCTCTCCTCCCACATTCTCGCAAAATTAATAGCATCAAATTA
>NW_019104612.1:271737-285869 GCF_001995035.1 Momordica charantia
TTTGTCGCATAATGTTGGCTCAAATGGATAATTTGTTTCTAAGCTTCGCTGTGATCCATAAAAAAATAATAATAATAAATTTTATTATTTTAGTTTGTCAATCACAACAATGAACCAACGGCTCAGATTCCATCATCATTATTTTCAAAAGACAAAAAATCAAATTCTTTTTATTATTATTTTCTTAATCTTACCACATTGGTTTTTCTGATTTTAAATTCGAAATTCAAATGTTGGGTTCCAAGGGTGTATCTGTAATTCAAGATTTTCCATCGTTTCAGTTACACTCCAGTTCGATATTGCAGCAAAATTTAATGCCTCAATTCTCTCAATTTGGAAAAATCTGGCTGTAATTTTCCAGTATAAATGAAAACCAAGCACCATCAAGCGTTCAAATTCAAATCAATTAATTCTCAAAAACTAAATATATTAGAATCTATTAAGTGGGTTTTCATCTTTCTTTCTTTTTTTCCCTTTTTTTTCCCACAAAATTAAAGATCAGTTTGGTTCTCTCTTTTCTTCTTTATATATATATGTACTCTTTTAAGAACAATTTCTCTTCTCTTTGCCTTTTGAGTTCTACAGATTTTGTTGCTCCTTGATTCTTGAAAAGTAGAAGAAGAAGGAAATAGATTCTTACGGCGTTTTGCGAAACAGGCCTTTGTTTTGAAGCTCTCAGTTCTTCTCTGATCGTTTTCTCATCAGATTTGGTACTTTTTCTTTACTTTTCTTCTGCTCTCAGTTTATGAACACTCATATTTGTTCTCAAATTCACTTTTTCAAGATTTTCCCTTGGTTTAATCCCGAGAATTTCAAAGAAGTAGATCCGGCTGTGTGCGTGTGTGTGTTTTTTTTATATGGAAAGAGCATAAATTTTTGAAGACAGTAATTATGATGTTTGAATGCGAAAATGATTTTTGCCATATTTGATGAAACCGTTCCATTTGTGAAATCAATTCGTTTTTTGAAGAATGAATCTTCAAATTTGTGTGTCTGAAACTGTTCGAAGAAAGTTGTTTGAAGGATTTGAATTGTATATTTGAACTTTGGTGGTTTTTTTTTTTTGCTTTTATTCTGTGAATATGTTGTGGTTATTTTCTTAGATTTTTGAGTTTGGTTTCAGTGTTTTAAATGCATAATGGAGTTCTTTTCGGAGTACACAAAAATTGTATACAGTCGAATTCAAAAGATAGAACCAGAGAATGTTACGAAGATCATTGGATGTCTGCTTCTTCATGATCACTGTGATCAAGAAATGGCTCGCTTGGCTATGGGGCCTGACCAATTTCTCCATGAAGTTATATTCATAGCCAAGACCGAGCTGCAACAATTGTCGATCAAAGCTTCGAACCCGAACCCGGGCGGTTTTGCTGCTCGTAGGCACTTTCCTTCTTGGGACCAACATCTTAGTCCTAACAAACGTAGCCATGATTTCATACCATTAGGCTACCCTGATGCTGCAGCTATGTTTGAACTCCAAAACCAGGCTCAGTTCTTGAGTTTAGAGGACCATATCGACCCGCTTGGCTCCGCAATCTCTGGCTTCCCGACCGATGTTGGCTACCCCGACAGCAATTCAATGCTCAGCAACTTGAGTACTAGGAACAGCAGCCGCCATTTCTTGACTGTTCCTGAGTTTCAGCCTAAGACATGTCACTATTATAACAAAGGATTTTGCAAGCATGGAAATAGTTGTAGGTACATTCATGGCAGCCTCAATCCTGAGAGCTTTTCTCAGATGTATAACTCCAATTCTGTCAATGATGATCAAGTGTTTTTGGCCGGGTCGCTCAAGACCTTGGAGATGGAAATAGTCGATCTTCTTAAGTCAAGAAGAGGCACTCCTATTTCAATTGCTTCCCTGCCTATGATTTACTATGAAAAGTATGGAAAAGTTCTTCAGGCAGAAGGATACCTCACTGAGAGCCAGAGGCATGGCAAATCAGGCTATAGCTTGACCAAACTCCTTGCTCGCTTGAAAAGCAGCATTCGGCTAATCGATCGGTATGGTTTAGAGATATCGAAACATCAAAACAAGCTTTGTTTTTGGTAAACTTTTTATATTCCTGACTTTGGTGGTTTGTATGCCATTCAGACCTCATGGGCAACACGCAGTCATTTTGGCTGAGGATGCTCCAAAATTCATGGACAATCGAAGCGACAAGAATGACCCCGGACCGATCGTTAGCGGGTCACGACAGATATATCTGACATTTCCAGCTGAGAGTACCTTTACTGAAGATGATGTTTCCGACTACTTCAGGTAAATGCCATTTCAAAACTGTTGAGTGTTGTTTTACAGGCTTCCTTTGATACAATTCTTATTGTGTTTTGTTTCACATATCTTTCTTGTTGTAGCTCCTTTGGAATGGTTGAAGATGTAAGGATTCCCTGCCAACAAAAAAGGATGTTTGGGTTCGTGACGTTCAGCAGTGCTGATACTGTGAAAACAATCCTGACAAAGGGCAACCCGCATTATATTTGCGGAGCTCGTGTTCTTGTTAAACCTTACAGGGAAAAGTCGAAGCTTTTCGACAGGTTCCCTACTGTGTTTTCTATGCCATTCCTCTGCTTTTTCCTTCAGCATTTACCTGTTTCACTTTAGTCTCTCTCATTTCGATGCCAGGAAGTACCAAGATAGAATTGAGCAGCAAGTTTATTATTCTTCGCACTACGCAGACATCGATTCCGAGCTTCACTCGTCGAGTAAGCAGTAGGATTGTGGCAGAACCATTATTTAAGCTTGTTGGTTTTTGGTTTGTTTTCTTACACAATGCTTCTAGTTCCAAGAGGATATGATGCGGCCAGAATGCTGAGGATGGAAGAACAAGAACAGCAAGCAATCGCACTCGAACTCGAGAGGAGGCATCTCTTGGGGCTCAGCTCGATCCGAAAATCCGTAATCAATCAGCCGTACTTTAGCTATTTGATGGACGAACTAAAAGTTCCAGAAGGTAATCAATCCCCTTTCAGATCTCCATGTTTTCAATTCTGTTAACAATTTCAAGTGATTTTAACTTGTGTGCAGATCATTTCAATTTCCCAACTACACAAAGGCTGAACTATCTGATGGATGTCATAAAAATTGGCTCTACTAGTGAGGATCATAATCGGCCCCGGAACAACACGGACTCGAATCGCAGCGACGATAGGTAGGCCAAAGTAGGAAACAAATTCTCGACTCGAAACTTGGTTGATTTTTGTTTGTTGTTTGTTGTTTGAAGCAGCAGTCAAGGATTAAATCTACCAGACAGCCCATTTGCATCTCCAATAGAGGATGACATATCCACACTGATATAGGTTTATCAAACAAAACCAGCAGCTCAGCTTACAATACAGTAGAAGCATTTTTATATAGTTGAAAAACAACTGATTCAAAGGCAATTTTTACCTCTACCATTTGATTGATTCATCACATTCTCGGCCTCTTTTTCGCCCTGCCTCGACTCCCCGCCCGAGTATATACATTGACGACAGCTTAAGATCGAGAAAGAGTTCTCGAATTTACGAGTTTGAAAGTAGTAAAGAGATGGATGTAATAATGCCTAGAAGTTACATGTAAGAAGATTCTAAGGTTTCTTATTTTCTTATTTTTTATTTTTATTTTTTTTACTTCAGTTGTTTACAGAAGAAGAGAGATTTCTTTCTGGTTTTAGATTAGGGAATATAGGGAGGGTCTTGTTTTTTCTTTCTTTGTTTTAGATGGAAGAAGGAACCACAATACATGCAATCTCTTTGAAAGATTGTGAAATGTTTTTTAGAATCTTCATGCAAAAATATGCCATTTTGAGGCACAGATGATATTAGAACTRATAAAAAAGGGAGGTTGTTTGGCAGCTTTTTATGTGTTAATTCAACTTGTCTGTATTTTTTTCTATTTATTGTCTGTTTTAGATTATTTTTAAGGTTGATCTTGGACCTTTTTATTATAAGATAGGTGGGAAATCATGAGATTTATTTAATGCACTTTTTTTCCATATTTTTCTTAATAACGTTAGGTACATTTTGGAATTAAAAGAAAAATTCAGGTTTAAAAATATGATTAAATTAAGTAGCGGGGCATTTTGGTATTGAAGGTCTCATCCTAATATTTGTTGTACTCAAAAACAATTTTAGTGTAAAAATTATTCCTAAAATTCAATTCTAAAGAATCATATTGAGATGGTCTAGTGGTCAATCTAAATAGTAAAGGATTTAGAGGGAGTTCAAACAATTTTGTCAACTAAATGTAGGTTAAGTAGGTGCACGAATTAAAAAAAAAAAAACTTAGCTTGCGATGAAAATGATAGGTGACATTTGAATGGATAATCATGCTCTTCTCATATTATTGATTGACTGCAAAACTTCAACCCCCATTTATTATTGAAGTGAGCATGCTAATCTATCAATAGTAATTTCTATTATTAAAAATGAAAATCAATAGCAATTTTGATTTTTTTTTTTGTGAGTATGAGTAATTTAGAAACTAATTAATTAGACAATATCTCAAGTTAAAAATTATAAATAATGCTTTTTTTTTTATAAAACATTTAAAGCAAAGCATACATGTTTTCTAAAAAAAATATTAAAGGATTTTACAAAAATAATATAAAAAAATCAGAAAAAGAGTGAATTAATTGGGTTTTTTATTTTATTTGGACAGTTGTGGAGGTCATTGATCCACCTGCTAGTGTCTCTTCGAACATGCCAGGTATAATTGATCAGGCTTGGCTGTCAAAAACCATAATCCAACAGTTAATATTGACTGGCATTTATCATGTCTAGTCATTCAAATGATTAGCTAACACATCCCGTCAACGTGAATATGCTCTCATATCCACACCTATATAAAGAAACAAGTAAGGTAAAAAAACCATACTAATTTTGTAATACGTTCCTATACAAAAAAAGGTTTTTTTTGTTCTTTTAGTTTGCATTTGTTAAGCTTAGTTTTGTTCTAGGTTAGTTGTTGGGATGTTTGCTGTTCGGAATGTATATATAAGTTGTGTTTTTGCATAGGTTTAAAGTTCAAGCTTGCATACTTCTTTGTTCTAACTACTAGTTTGTCTTTAACTTCTTCAATGCATCTGTTCTAAACTCTCAACATGTTCAAAATGCTTTCCTTTGTTCTTTGTTTTTGTATCATGTCGATGAARATTCTTAAATGCGTGAATAGGTTAGATTTCTTAGTTTTATGATCAAGCCATAAATCATTTTCCATTTTTTTTGTTTTGGGTATAAACTTTGTTAATTTCTTGTCCTTTTTGTGCCAAAATTTTGCATCTTTCAAAATTTCCTTCCCCAGTGAGGACACGGTTTCCCGTTTGGGGGAACAATGTGTGTCTTTTTGTTTTAAGAAAGAAAATGTTGTTTACGTTTGTAAAAAGAGTTAGAAAGAAAATGCAAGCAATAAAAGAGTCTTAATGCAAAAAAGAGTCTATGCAAGAAAATTTTTCGAAAAAAGAGTATGAAAAAAGAGTTCAAAAGAAAAAAAAAAACAAGTAAAATAAGAGTATTGAGAGAAAATAAGAGTGAGGGAAAGAAAAATAAAAGTGAGAGTAGAATAAGAGTGGTAAAAAACACGAGAGGCAAGAAAACACATCTACTTTTTCGGGAGTCCCCACTATAGACATTCGTTTTCTTTAAATGGGTGGTGTTAGCATCTTGGAGGGTAGTAGCCTACATATCAAGGTGGCTTCGAGAAAATTATTGTCGACATCATTTTATGCCGGGTTGCTACCTAGCAAGTCTCTATGAGTGGCTGTGGTTGGAAACCGATGTTAGTGTGTGGAAAACTTCAGAGGCTAGTAGCTGGTCCATGTGTCTTCTTGATGTAAAACTTTTTGAATCAAAATAGAAGTGTGCATATTTCTTGGTTTTGTAAAAACGTTTTGTGTTTTAGAAAAGAAGGAGATTTAGAATCATTTTTATTTCAAAACAAACAATGGTTTATAGTTTGTTGGCTTGAGATTAAAGTTAGGATGTCTGTGGAGCCTTTCCTGAGACGTATATGATAAGCAAATGGTTAAGTTTGGGGGTGTGTTAGGGTTGACTTTTTACTACAGAAACAATGTCGGTAAGCTTGTTTGACCATGATTTTGACTTCTTTTCCATCATTATTTGTAAAAAAGGATTACATTAAAGTAGAACATGCATATAACATTTCTGCATAAAAGTTATACTATGGTACTTTAGGAAAAATATGAGAAAAATTGGGTCAAAGTTGGAAGAAAATAATAGCTTTCTATTTTGCAGGAATTGCGCCTATCGCAATTTTGGACACCAACTTACCAAAATGTGTGTTTTGATTAATGAAGGATAAAGAGGACATTTCCCATGTGTTTGAATCAAAGCTATAACCCTGAGCCTAAATCAAATGGGAGTGGTTAGGTGTATCTTAACTGATTTCCACCTAAAATGGTGGAAAGTTCAACAACTCCAAGGGCCTCCATAAGAAAGTCATTCTTCCAGTAGCAAATCTATCAAACTCATTTTCAACTTCATTTACTTTCTCCTTCGTTGTAGAACTCGTTCTTAGGCTTTAGATTTATATTTTAGTTGTTATTTCCTCGTATTTTCATACTTTTGCTTACCGTATTGCTTTTAATTCAAGTTCTACCTTTGGTTCTGCATTTATTTTTCTCTTCTCAGGTTCTTTAGCGAGTTTATACTCCCCTCATGCTTGAGAAAAAAAAAAGGTCAAGCTAGAACTCATTGTACGGCTCGTTTATTCATTTTAATTCAATGAAAAATACTTCTTTTTATGTTTTCGTGCATTTGCTTTCCTTTAATAATGTTCTAATTAGTTATCAACCTCTTTGTGGAATGCTTTAGTCAAAATGATTTCATTTTCAACACGCTCGGGATTTGCCTAGATTTGCCCAGAATTGCGCCTGACACCTTTTTGGGTTGGTTTTTAAAAACTTTTCTTTACGTCTTTTTTTCATTTGGCCAGTGGGAACTTGATTTATACACTAAAGTCCAACCCTAAGAAGGGTGAGTAAAGTAAAATAATAGGAAACCAACATGTGATGTAACTTAGACATAAATGCATAAAATATGGTCCTAAACATAGGCCCTCTGACCCATAATGCAAATGAGTTGATAAATATTCTCTAGGATTGTAATAACACATAGACATATGATTGTAGGTTATCCAAGCCTCTGCATCAACCAAAAGCGGTAGTGAAAGAGTAGAACTCAGTTTCCCAAGAAGAGCTAGAATTGCACCTGGCACATTTTCCCAACAGAGTGTATTTCCCCTGTTTTGCATCAAAACTAAGGTAGGAAACAAAGAGGTTGAGTTTTATTAAATTTCTTGATAGTTAAAACCCCAAATAACAACATTTCATCACTATTTTCTTCATAAAACGCAATTGCATATTTGAACCACTCACTTTATTAAACTATTTTGAAAAGCAACGAGTCCCTGAGGATTCGACCTTGGATTACTCCCAAGTATTACTTGTGATCGTGTGCGCTTGCACGAGTCTCTAATCTTTTTAAGGTAGAGAAAGTCCCAACAGCTAGCGTTTTGTTCTTTCGATTCCTTATGATTTGAATCTCTAGAACAAACTGAGCGTCTCCCAAATCTTTTATTTGGAATTCAGTTGCCAGCCACTTCTTAATGTCAGTTAGGAAACCTACATCATTCCCAATGAGTAGGATATCATCCACATACAACACCAAGAAAGATACAGTGTTGTTGATGATCTTCTTGTATACACAAGGTTCATCAACATTATGGTCAAAACCGTAAGACTTGATCGCAGTATCAAATCTTATATTCCAAGATTTAGATGCTTATTTTAAACCATAAATGGATCGTTTAAGCTTGCAAACCTTTTGCTCTTGACCTTACTTAATGAACCCTTCTGGTTGAGACATATAAATACTATCTTCAAGATTGCCATTCAGAAAAACATTCTTGACATCCATTTATCAAATTTCATAGTCATAAAATGTAGCATTGGACAAGAGTATTTATTTTATGGTCTAGTCTTATATAAACTCATTACATAGGATACCTCCACTCTCATTTCTCCACAAGAACGACCTAGAACAAGTTATTTGTAACTATTATAAAGTGGGTCGTATCCATAGTTTTACCAGGATAAGGTACCCAACCTTATCCATATACTATATACTCTTTAGGTTACTATTGGAACATTATCTACCTGTATATCGAATATATACTGTATGTATATACACTGTATATCAAATATATACGTTGTATATTAAATATATACTGTATATCTGTTATATATTGTTCCAATTACATGACATAACCTCGGATGTTAGTTTATTGGATTTCGGATACTACATTAATAACAACTTTATTGAATGAATATTTGTTTTATGTTTACAAACCATGAGTTTATGGCATAAACCCAACAACAGTGCATTATCGACAACCAGTTCTCGTGGATATTTGGTGAGGTTTTGATTCCTGTAATCTTATGATTTTTATGTTGTAGTTCCTAGAAGTTAGTATGCCTTTGGTGAGGCACTAGAGAGAGATTATCTTAACAAATATTGTATTGTTAATTGTATTTATCCTAGAATAATACTAGAACTCATTATCGTGGAAGACTAGATGTAAACCATAGTTCGGTGAACTAGTACAAATTGCTTGTGTCGTTTAGTGTGTTTTCCATATATTTCTCTTATTATTGTGGTTGGCTTAGTTTTTTCACTGACGAACTGTGGAAGGGGAAAAGTTAATTGGTAAGCAATTTTCCTAATAAGTGGTACAAGAGATGTAGGTGTTCAACATCATGGCATCCTGTGGAAAGACTAACTTCGAGGGGTTTATGAGATTTAACGGGAAAAATTTTCGGTTTTGGAAGATGCAAGTATCTCATATATAAGAAGATGCACAATATCCTAAAAGAACAACAGGTTGGGATGACACATAAAGAATGGGCAGAGATGTGTGACACTATCATTAAGTCATTGCAATCTATAAGACCATGAGTGTGGTGTGATGACTAACTTCAATCTTTCAACTATGTCGATACTATGCTACATTAGTACAACTCCTACTACAATTAATGATACTACAAGAGGTGGAGTTTACTATGTACCTAAGGGATGTTCCTTATATCGGACATTGAGGGTCCTCCTAGCAACTAGGGCTACGCTTTGGACATCCTCTCCTTCATGCTACTATCCCTTTCCTCTTCCTCAATTTCTTCCTCGTCATTTTTTACTAGCTTTCCATCTCTTTGGGCAATCTCTACTCATGTAACCTACACCATGACACTTCCAATATTTAATCTCTCTTGTCTTAAGTGGGGGCTTTTGGGTTGGGACTTTTGTTTGGTGGAGACTCAATTTTTCTTAAACTTGTCTACATAGACAAGTTTAGGTTTGGACTCCAAGGGTTTGCTATCTTTTTCCAACTAGAATTAGACTTAGAAGTAGCTTTTGGGGTAGCTTTTGGCTTTCTTTTATGGTTTTTCTCCTCAATTTTTTTTACGGCAAGATGTATTAGCTCATCTCCACATCTTTATAAGGTTGCAAGTCTACCTTTTGGCAATGCCCAGATTGAGTCCATCAAAGAATCTAGACATCGTGGTCTCCTCATATTCTTCTAATGTGCAAGCGGTTCATGGTCATCTCCATCTCTTTGTATAGTAATTTTCAATACGTTTGGTTCCTTGGTAGAGCTTGTTGACTTGTTTGGCAGTAGTTCTTTAGTAGTGTTGAAGCACAAATCTCTTCTTCATGAGCTCCTTGAACACAATCCAAGATTCTACATGTCCTTTGTAGTTTCTTCTCCTATAATACATTACTTTATCTCACCAAGTTAATTAGTGTAAAAATCTTAAAAGTGAAGTGATAACAAGAGTTGCCTTCTTTCCATCATCATGGTTGTGAAATGCAAATACTAGCATTATCTCATTCTCACATGTCTTATACTCCCTAGGTCTAGATTTCCCATGGAATGTTGGTAGCTTGTAATGGTCTCTTCTTAGCTTCTCATGTATACTATTAATATTAGTACTTGTTTGAATCTCAATTTTATAATATTTGCAATAACTTGTCTTCATGGAATCGACCTTGGTTTACCAATTACTGTACCTACAATTGCATATGCTTGTGTATTGAGTTTTTCACCTCATAAGAACAAGAAAGTTGAAAATTACCTTGAATGGAGTCTCAAAATCAGCCATGAAAGGAGTTTTAAGAAGTTACTAATTACCCAACTTAATTTTATGTTAAGGTTTCATTTGGGGTTGGTGTGAGAGAGTCCATTTGGACTTTATATTGGGCTCAGCCTCAAACAATCTTTTCTAAAGGCCTCTTCTCCCCCTCACACGTACAAAAGAAGAAATTTGGATCTCCTTCATACGCCACTTCCTCTCTCTCCCTTTCTCCATTGTCGACTCCACAAATATTTGGTTCCTATGAAAGTATAAGTTCGAACCTTTTTTTTTTTTGGTTAAAACTTTCAATTGAAATCGTATCATCAACCCACAATTTCTCCAATCAAACCAATCACAACCTCAGCAGAACTACTATATTTTACCAAAAACTTTAACCAAGTACCCACTTTTTTTATAAATGCTTTAAAAAGTACAGTAATTTTAAATTATTATTTAGATATATAATATTGATTTGAAAAATCTCTACACTAGGAGACGAGGGATTGAACCACCAACTTATAAAAAATGAGTAAGATATTTGAACTGTTGAACTATATTCAGGATGACATATATACATTATTGGGAGATTAAGCCTCTAACAATTTTCCCTTCCACATTTATATCTAGTAAATTAAAAGCAATCACACACAATAAGAGATTAAAGGGAAATCAATAACAACATAAAGAATTTTATACTGGTTCACCCAACAATGGCTACGTCCATCTTCCGCTGAGATGCGAGTTTTACTAATATGACATTGGTACAACTGCTCACAAATATCTCCCCATATATTCATCCTCTACAAGTTCCAACGAAAACCCTCTAGCTTCTAATTAGTATTATAACACACTATAATTACGTACATGAATGATAAACTCAGATCTAATTACCTCGAATATGTCTATTTTGATCTGTCTCAATGTTGCTGTCAATACCTTGAGCCGCCGCCTCAAAAACTCACTCAAATTAATATTTTGAGCTGCTAAACCCTGAAACACGAAAAACTGCTTTTAAATAAGTTGCAAAAGTGTCATGGCACTATGGACGGAAAACATCCGTGTGCACCACATCACGACAGCACTGCGATGTTGTCCCTTAGCACCAGGGGCACTCTATAGCAGCACTGCAACACTGCTTCCTCGACTCCTCTGGCTTGCAGTTTCGCTTCTTCCACTATTTTTCATCTTTCTTCGTCCCGACTCGATCTTGATTCGTTCCGATGTCGATTTCGCTCGACCAATCCCAACATATATACACATATATCTATGAATATATAATTGTTTAAACTATAGAACTGCCAGAAGTCCCGTGAAGCTTGCATAAACAATAGATTTGATGAAGGCATCTAGAGACCGCATGAAACGGGTCTTCATTCCTTATGGGCTGAAGTTGAACATTCTCGTTCGTGACGAACAAGCCATGGTAAATGAACTTAAAATTTTTTATCAATGAACTCAAAGACCATGAGAAGCGAGATCTAGTTAGAAACCGACCACCCACCTTGAGTTAAGGATGCTACCACCAAAGATCCACTTTTCCTTTAATTTCTTTTGTTTTGCTTTGAAAACTCTTCAATAACCTAAAAGAATAGGTAAAAAAGAATTAAAGATATTTCACATTTTGATGAAGTGAGTGGTGAACATGGGACGACGTGTCGCATCTGAGAACGGCTCATTTAATTGCCCCTCCCTTCTCCAAACTCCAAACTCCAAACTCCAAATTTCAGCAATGGAAGCTTTAGCCCCAATCTCCAACTCTCTCTTCCGATTCACAAAACCTTTAAATTCGATCCCAAATCGGAGACCAAAAACCACGATTGCCGCCATAAACGACGCCGCTTCGCAGCAGCAAGCTGATCCCTCCCAACTCCAGATTACTTGGCAAATAGCCGTCGGCGCCATTGGTAAAATCGCCAATCTTCCAATTCAATACTCTCTATTGCTTTTGTTTTCATTTTGTATCCTATATATGTTGCAGCTGGAGTAACCCCGTTTGTGGTGGCCGGAATTGAGTTCACCAAGAGAATTGTGAGTTTACCAATTCCAAATTGCAAACTAAATTCCGCATTAACTAACAAATTAGAACATCTAGGAAACTCGAAAAGCTTCAGTTCGATAGAGATATTGTTGTTAAGTATCTCACGATACAGATAAAAGTGGATTTCCTTTCGTTACTAATTGGTTTGAGGTACAACTTTTAATATGATATTCGAACCAAAAAATAAGGTCCAACCAAAATCGATGAAGTTGAAGAATCATGATCTTAAGTGGGCAGGTGGCACAGCAAAGATGTGAAGAATGTGGAGGTTCGGGGCTTGTTCTTATGGAGGACGACTACTTCCGTTGCCCACAATGCGGTATTAATAGTGACTTTCGAGTATTTAGGGATGATTTTTTACGTCAAAAGTTGCCTTGGTTTTTTACATTTGTGAGTTTTGGGCAGGTGGGTTTTTGCCTTGGCAGTCATGGAAGCGATTCTTTTGGGGCTAAACATCTAAAAAAACAACAAAAAGCACTTCATTTAAGCACTTCTATTCCTTGATTGTATTACATGTAATTATGGTACTAAAGATGTGTTTACATAAATTAAATGCTCAATCAAATGGAATGGTAACATATTGCTCATTGGTYTGTAATTGTTACAGCCCTAAACTGTGAATATCCTACCACTTTTAAACTTATGGGTTTACAGAGTGTTTAATATGATATAAGAATAGGAGGTGATCCAATTCTATAATGTTATTTTTTTTTGAATTAATATTCATATTCAATTTTGAGTCTGGAGCTACTTAGCTCACAGCAGAAGAAACCTCATGTTAATATGCCAATGCACAATTCACCGAGTTAAGACAAGACATATGTATCAAATCATAAGATTGAGAATTCAAATTTTCACTCCCACATGTTGTATTAAAAAAAAACAGTCTAATTAAGTTTTATTTTTTATTTTTTATTTTTATTTTAGTTTAATAGTATAGCATGCAACTTATTATTTAAGGTTAAATTACAAGTTTAGTCCTTAAACTTTTTCTCTATTATATCTAATAGATTTTATAACTTAGCTAATATGTCTCAAAACCTAATTTAATATTTTGTGTCTAATATATCCTTAAACTCTAAAAAACATCTCTAAATCTCTTAAATCAATTTTGTATCTAATAAATTCTCACCCATTACATTTTTTTTTCTTTTTAAATTCAAGACCCATGAGACACATAAATTTGAATTTTTTGTTTAATAGGTCTCTATCTTTTTAATTTTCCATCTAATTGGTACTTAACTTCTTTTTTTTTTTTTAATTTTTGTATGTTAGTGACCTATTAGACACAATATTTTCACAACTTATTAGATACTTTTTAAAGTTGGATGAAAGTTTAGGAATTTTATTATACACTTTTTTAAATTTAGGAATTTGTTAGACAAAAATAAAAATGTTTTGGACCAAATATATACTTTATTTGTCAGCTAGTAAATCTCTTAATGCGGGCCATTTTGTTATTTTCTCAGTCAGATGTGCAAACTCAAGCTTGTTGAGTGGGGCAAAGCTAAGCCATCTCAATTTTGAAAGTGTTTTTTTTTTGTTTTTTTATATCCGTGAGTGTCAGAGCTATCTTGCACGCACCTATACTAATCTTACAGGACAATCGTCCTGTCCAACCCTAGTACATTTGGTTGTTAATGAAACAAATATGAAATTAGTTCATAGGTAGGTAATGATCATGGAGTTTGAACTCATTTCCTCTAAATCGTTTTGATTTACCTTGGTCGATTTGGACCAATGAGCAACTTGTTAGCACCTTATCTTGAGAAATGTGAAATGGTTTGTAGGGCCTTACACGAGCCAATTTCAAAGTGATGGGGCGGCACATCACTCAAACAACAAAATAAGGTTCGGTATATCATGTGTAGGCAAGCACGATGTGGGATTTTCGATCGAATTTTCAACGTGCTAGGAGAGCTTATTGATAATTTGGGTCTGCTTTTTAGCCCACTCTTTTTTTG
>NW_019104612.1:313905-337758 GCF_001995035.1 Momordica charantia
GATGGTGAATCACCCATTTCCAACTCCTTTGACTGACCAAATCGTGCTCAAACTGATAGTGGAACACTTCTTCTACACGTATGCATCGGTTGGAACCACCAAAACGCATTGGAAGACGCGTTTCATTAAGGGCAAAGTTGGAAGAAAACCTGTTTTTCTGCAGGCATCCCAGGCGCCTGGCGCCTCCCATGTAACTTTTTCGTCTTTTTGCTTCTTTTGATTAATTTGCACTCTCAAATGGTCCTAAAATGTCATAAATACAATATAAGCCATCGACAAACCATAGTATATGAATTTTGCATGAATTGGAACTCAAACGATCGAGAAAAATCCGAAACAAAGCTGAAACATAGTAAAAACAGCATCTAAAACCTTCTTTTTACGCATGTAAACAAGCGTAATCACTCGTAGTTTGTATTTATGTAAAAACAAATTTATATTCAATAAAGTTATATCCAATCAATTTGTTGTTGAATTCATAGCATTGCACTCTCCAAATCCAATAAACTAAACATCCAAGGTTATATTATCATGTAACCGGGACAGTATATATACTGGGTATATATTTGATATACCCTCGATATACAAGTAGATAATATCACAGGAATAACCTAAAGGGTCTATAGTATATCGATAAGGCTAGGTATCTTATCCTGACAATACTATGGATACGACCTGCTTTGTAAATGTTACAGACGAACCGATCCAAGTCGTTCGTGTGGAGACATGCGCGTGGGGTATCCTATACAATGAGTTTGTATAAGACTGGACCGCGAAATAGCCAATCTTAAGATGTAACACAGTTGACTAACAGATTGCTATTTCATAGGATGACCAAGCAACTCATTCTCAATCCTGAGTGAGTTATGGACTGCTGCCCGTGAGGGCTCATCCTTTGATCTGTATGGGTGAGAATGGCTTGAGTCGCCGACTCAACATTCCTACCATTTTGGGGACGAGACTGAGTGGGGAGCTGAGAACATAACTTTACAAGATGGAATTCACTCATCCCTGACTTTAGGGGAGTAGATGAGTGCTCTCTTAAGTGCTGACTCTAGAACTTGAACAAGGGGCCCCACCCTCTCACTAGTTCGAGAGAGATTTCTAGTTATTGGTCAGACCATAACTGGATTGTTCATTAGAGGAGCAGTGGTATTTAAGGAGTAAGATGTAACTCAGGGATAAAACGGTAATTTGACCCAGATTGAGTTACGAGCACTCGTGAAGGATTGACTTGCCATTAATGGTCGTATATCCGTGGACACAAATATTCTGCAGTGATAAGAGTGCAGCTGCGAGTCTTTAGTCAAAAGACCCGCAGTAACAAATGTTGATTAAGTCAGTTAATGAGTTTGACTGATTAATCTTGCATTGTTGGAGCTTCCGATCTGTAGGTTCATTAGGTTACCTTGCTAGGTCACAATAGGTAAAACGAGGATTAAGTATTTTGGAAGAATTTGAAATGTTCAAATTGCTCAAGGGGTTATGTATGTATATTGATACATTGTAGTATATGGTTAAGTCTAAATTGAAACTATATATTATAAGAGAAATTATTTGAATGAGATTAAAAATAAAAATAAATATGAATAGGATTCATATTAAAACTATAGTTTTAAAATGTTCATAAGATGTACACTACAACTATAGGTTATACGAGAGAAATGTCTTAGAATATGATTTTATTATGGTAGTAAATAATTAAGTGTTAATTATTTATTTAATTGATATATATATATATATATATATAAATTAATTATTATTAATTATTAATATTAATAATAATTTAATTAATTTAAGCCACTGATCAATAACTAAATAATTAATCCTATTAAAAGAGAAAACAAAATGATATCCCATTAAATGACTTCTCCACCAGCGTTTAAAACTAAAAAAAATAAATAAATAAAAGATAAAAAGAAATATATATACGTACCTTTAAATTGTGGAGAAATATTTGTGAACATTAAGTGGTCAAGAGGGAGAAAAAAAAAGGGAGAAAGAATAGTCAAACCATTTTTAATAGAATTAAAAGAGATATCGATGAGATTATGCATCTTAATAAAAAAAAAAAATCGAAAACATACTCGACAAAATACAACTCAGTAATTAAGACACATTTTACTTCTTTTCCATAGGTGGGAGGTTAAACCCTCGTCTCCATATATATTGAAGTCAAAATAAATAGATAATTTCAAATTTTAAATTTTCATGATTACAAATTGATTTTCTTTTTCTGTGAATTATTTATCCGCTCCATCAGTCAAATTTTCATATTCAAAGTCATTAAAGCTTGTGGTTGATATTTTGTGTCTCAGTTGCATGCTTAAGTATTTCATCTAAGAACATGAAAGTCTAATAAGGTGCCAAAAGTCTTTGGACAATGTCATTTGTACCCTTGTTTTGTTTCATGCTGAGAGAGAATTTTCTGATTGACAATGACAAGAGGTGAATGAATAATATTCATTGTCTTAAACTAAATTAAGCATGCAGAAATGCTTGACCTTTGACATAAATCCCAAAACTCACTTTACTTTGTTTATATCATTATTATAAAGTTTTTTCTGGATTTCTTGACTAAGTTAGTCCTAATGGTAATGCCTAGGCCAACAATTACGATACTCCCTAGCTACCAAGCAACATCCGTCAATATATGATTTGTATCCTCACCATGGCATAGTTTGAATATTAGCTGTTTAAATTCTTTAGAATTTGTCTTGATCTATTGGATCAATGGGCCAACCCATGAATGGTTGAGACATGGCTTAGAAGGCTTAGAACTAAAGCTAAATGATTTAGGACCAGTTTGATAACCATCTTTGTTTGGATAATTTAGGTGGGTGGCTAAATTTGGCCACCCATTTTTAAAAATAGTCACTGGTTTTAAATTTGGCACAAATGGCTAAATAGGATTTTAAAAATGAGTGATTTTACAATGTTGTCCTTGACCATGTTATTTGGTCACTATTTTCAACTACTTAACAAACTTGATTTGAAATCAAATTCCTTTCCTACATTCAAGGGATGCTAAGTGATATGAACCAAGGAGCTTCCTTTGTCATGCCTCATGGACCAATTCAGCTCGGAAACTTCAACAAGCCTTACTACTTTGTGTCCAAGCGTTCGTGAACTCGACACGAGAATTAAAAGGAAGATGTGCAAGATGTTGGAACAATGCACTTCAATTTGGTGCAAGTTATGCATTTTTAAGTGTTTTTATGGCAAGTCAAAGTCCACTTGATCAAGGTCAAAGTCAGCTCCATCAAAACAAGTCAAAGTCAACTCATTCAATTCAAAAACCAAGTCAAACACTCACATCTTTCATTATGGACGGGATTGCAATTTATTTTGTTAAACTCTTCATGTTCTTAACCTTTTCATTTGCTTGTCCTTCCATTTATTGAAGTTATGTCTTTTCATTTGCAAGCCTTTTCATTTCTTATAAGTTATTTCTTTTCATTTACAAGTCTTTTCATTTCTTGTAAGTTACAAGTCTTTTCATTTACTTAAGACTTTTCATATGGCTTGCTATGATAGCTATATATAGCCTTGAGATGTCTTGTTGTAAACACAATTTGAAGTTTAATGAAAAGTGAGTTTTCTCATTAGCTTGGTTGAGAGCTTTATCTCCCATTTCTTGTGCAATTTCTTGTGTCTTTAGAATTTGCATGTTAGGATCATTCAAGCGGTGTTGATCATACCTCTTCTGGAGTGATTCGAATCACGAGTTTTCTCTACTCTTGATATTGATCATCAAGATAATCCGCTCTTAAACTTTTCCTTAGCTTGATTCCATACCTGTTTTCGGGGTTTCTGTGATTGAGTTATATGGGTCTTGTTCGTTAGTAAGGTTGTTAGATTCAGCTCTCAAGGGTTTCTTTAACACTAAGTTGGTTTTCTAATCTTTTATTACATTATTAACACCTATAACTTTTTTACTATCGTTTTAACATATCTTTTCAACAAATTTGAAAAATATTTAGTTATTTTTTTTCCTCAAAAGTTACTAAGATTTGCTTTGATATCTAAGATAAATAATTATCAATTAAAATTGCATGAGGGTTATAGAAATTTTACTATTTAAAATTACCAATTACCAGGAACAAATCAATCGTTCCTCACTTTTTAAGATTATCTCTGCCTAGCAAATAGAATGTTTAGGTCTTCCGCAACTATCATTTTACGACCACACCTCATCAAATTCAGTTTCTGAATTTTCTTTAGACGTTGAATTATTTCTCTTATCTTCATCTGTAGACTCATCATTTACTCCTTCATTATCTTCATCTGGCTTTATATCATTCTTTAAAACATTTTAAGAATATCAAAATTAGAAGGTCAATATATGTATATACCCAGTGAAGAATTATCAAAATTAAAAGGTCAATACATGTATATATCACTATTCAACTCAATTATCATAATTAGAAGGTCAATACATGTATATACAAATGGAAGATTTATCAAAATTAGAATTTCAATACATGTATATACCAATTGAAGAATTATCAAAATTAGAAGGTCAATACATGTATATATCACTATGCAACTCAATTATCATAATTGAAGGTCAATACATGTATATAACAATTGAATAATTATCAAAATTAGAAGGTCAATACATGTATATATCACTATGCAACTCAATTATCATAATTGAAGGTCAATACATATATATAACAATTGAATAATTATCAAAATTAGAAGGTCAATACATGTATATATATCACTATGCAACTCAATTATCATAATTGAAGGTCAATACATGTATATACCAATTGAAGAATTATCAAAATTAAAAGATCAATACATGTATTTATCTTATCATAATTAGAAGGTCAATACATAAATACACCAATAACATTATACCAAACTAATTACATCATTCACATAATTACCTCATTAAGAGCAAGTTCTCATCCACTATCGTAAGACTATGTCTTTTTTTCCTGAAACAATTAGCTCAGTGTTCTAATTTGTAAATATAATATGTTGAGTTCTTATCCTTTTTGTAGGGTTCACGACTTACCTTTTTTTCCTTACCTGAATCCAATTTTCTTTTAGGGAGTGTTCAAGCCGCAGGGTGGAGTTGTTAAATCGAGTTAATTAGTCTGAGTTATTGAATGTGTTCAAATTGCAGAGTTTCTTAACTTGGAGTTCTGAAGTATGTGTTGTTTTCAACCTGCAGTGTTAGTAAGTTTGGAGTTGTGTAAGTTTTTTTAGTTATCATTGGAGTAAGATTCTAATAATTTTTCAATTAATTTTCTTATGTCATTTATATTTTTTTATTTTTTTATAAAGATATCATTTCTAAAATTTAAATGTTAAGTTATATTATTTTATGAATATTTTTTTAATTAAATGTGTTATAATTGCAATTATATATTCTTTATTTCCTTTATTTCTATTGCATAATCTTAGAATTCTATTTAAGTAACATTACTTAATTTTTTTTATACATTTTCTTATTTTAATTTGATTACCTTGAAAATAAAATATATTTTCTAACTCTTTTAAACTCACTATATTAAAAATAAAACAATACATATTTATATTATTTTAATTTATTAAATTCAAAAAATGAATATCATACATCTATATTTATCATTTTAATTGTGTTTAATTTAAAAATTAAATATTTTTTAATATATATTTTATTTTAGTAGGTTTAAAATACAATAGAATTTATTGTGTTACTGAACATAACTAATTTAAAACATAAATATATTATTTTGTTTAATATTTGTTCGCTCGAAATTAAGTACCTTTATTTGTATAAATTCAAAATAAACAATTATTTCTATTTCAAGGTCACTCATTTAAAATTATACACTGTTACAAACTTTACTTATTTAAACATGTATAAGAGATAATAGTAATTAAAATAATAATAATAATTAACTAAAAAAGTAAGCTAATTACTTAATTAATTTGATTTTATAGATGGTTTAAATTTAATTATTTAAGCTTGGAATTTTAATTTTTTTCATAACCAGCCATAACTATATATATATTTTAAAAAAACTTATGTAAACATAAAATTGAGTTATAATTCATATAATCTATGAAAATTGAAAATTATATATATCTAAGAATTAAAAAAATACATTTGCTTTACAATTTAGAAAACTTCAATATTTATAATTGTGAGTATGGAGGTAGGTAAAACCGAAACAATTAAATTGTAAAAAGAAAAGTTGAATAACTGGAAATTAGAAAAAAAATGAAAGTAAGAAAGGGTAGTAAAAAAAAATATAAAAGAGACATATGGTACAACACACCAAAATTAAAAAGAAAAATAAAAAAGGAAAAAAATTGTGAGACCCACCAAATTTGAGATGATGTGGGACCATTGTATAAGGAGGGATAAGAGAAAAGATATATGATTTGATGTGAGACCCACCTGAATAAAGATAAATAAATAAAATAAAATGAAAGTTGAATAGTAAATTGGGGAGGTTGAATAGTAAATTTATTGTTGAAATATGGAGTTCTTAAATCCTTCACTTGAACAAGTAGTGGAGTTTTTTACTCAACTGCACTCCTTGCAATTCCTTTGCTTGAATGCCCCTTAGTGTCAACTAATCTTTCCCTTTATCTTTGTAAGATACTCCCTCTAACCTTAACAATACCTACGTATTTATTCCAGTTAGATTTTCTTAAATCTATTTTAATATACAAAGTTTTGCATTGAACTAAATATAATGCTAAGATTCTAATCAACATATTCACTTGGTGGGCCCCATGTGGATTTAATTAAATACACTGCTCAGATTCTAATCAACATATTCACACAGTGGATCCCATGTGTATTTTCGATTTATAAAATATCCTTAAAAAACGAAAATGCCAAAAACAACCTTTTTTTAATTGAAAAACCTTTTATAAACTCAAATTTTCTTTTCGTTCAAAATCAAAAGACAGAAAACACCCATACTTTCTAAAAATAATAATAATAATAAGGGAGACGACCTCTAGTTCCATCGATTGCCAGATGACAGTTGGAGATGCAGCGATACAAGAACGGACGATGGAAGAAGGATCGAGCAATAACTTCAGTGGACGACAGAAAGGGCGATGGACGACAAGCAGTCATACGGTTGCACTCACAGCGAGCAGAATTTGATTTATAATTTTGATACAGATTGTGTTGGAAGCGTGTGATGGACACTTGCTAATTTAGAATCAACAAGACTCATTTGAGAATAAACAACTTCACTTGTATTGAAAATTTTCTCACAAAATACACACTTGGTTCACAAACTCTCTCAAACTCTCTTGTTTTTCTTCTCCACATACTTGCTTGAAATACAACAAGAGATCATCCTATTTATAGGACTCCGTGGAAGAATCTAGATCCATAAACTCCATCCTATGAATCTATACATACATGAACACACAATTAACTTATCTAAATACATTAATGTACTAGTTCATGTACATGCTAGGAATGTATATGCATAATGTATCTAGAATAATACATGTTTAATTTTCAACATCCCCCCTTAAACATGTCTTCCTCGTAACTCCAAGTAAATTCCTCAACTTGTTAAAGACATCAACTTTGAGTGGCTTTGTGAAGATATCCGCAATTTGATCTTCAGTCTTGTTTCAACCCATACAGTGTCTTCTTCAACTTTAGAACTTTATCCTCTTGTCCTTTCATCACATAACCAAGAGGTTGTTCTAAATATACTTCTTTTCAAGATATCCATTCAGAAATGTCGATTTGACATCCATCTGAAAAAACTTCCGAGCCACAAGTGCAATCACCAATCTTATAGTCTCCAAGCGAGCAACAGGAATAAATACTTCATCGTAATCAACGTCTTTTCTCTAAGAGTAGCCTTCCACAACTAATCTCGCTTTATGTCTTTCCACTTCTCCTCTTTCGTTTCTCTTTGTCTTATACATCTATTTGACACCTACTGTTTTCTTTCCACTTGGAAGAGTAGAAAGCTCCCATGTGTCGTTTTTCTTTATAGGCTTTATCTCGTCATCTATTGCAGTCTTCCATTTTTCATCTTGTACAGCTTCTTCAAAATTTAAAGATTCACTGTCATCAAATAGACAAAAGAGAGTTAGATCATTAAAACCTTCATTTAACTCTTTAGTTTCATCATATATGTCCCGCAAACTTCTCATGTGATGAGTCCTTTCACTTGAACTTGATGTAGATGATGAAGGCATGGTTTGTACTAGCGTGACTGGTGATGGAGGTGGTATTGATAGAGAAGTAATATCACCAGTTTCATCATTATCTTCTGGAAAAAATAGATACTTGTAGTCTTTTGGTTTATCACTCCAATTCCATGCAGCTTCTTCATCAAACACGATATCTCTGCTTACCACCATCTTCTCTGTAGCAGGATTATAAAGCTTGTAGCTTTTGGAGCTTGCATCGTAGCAAACAAAAATATGTTTCTCACTTTTATCATCGAGCTTATTGCGCTTCTCATCTGGTACATGGGCATAGGCAATACTCCCAAAAACTCTCAAATGAGAAATAGCTGGCTTTCTTCCGGTTCATGCTTCTTGCGGAGTTTTATTCCATACACTTCTAGTGGGAGAACGATTTGACAAATAAACAGCACATTCAACAGCTTGTGCCCAAAACTCTTCTAGCATCTTCTTATTCTTCAACATGCTCCGAACCATGTTAAGTATAGTTCTATTCTTCCTCTCAACAACATCATTTTGTTGTGGAGTCCATGGATAGGCCGACGAATTCCATTTTCTGCACAAAAATCTTTGAATTCATTCAAAGTGAGTTCTCCTCCCCTGTCAGATCTCAAAGCTTTTATATAAAAACCACTTTTTTTTTCAACAAGAGCTTTGAATCTCTTGAACATGTCAAATACTTCTGATTTCTCCTTGACAAAATAAACTCAAGTTTTTCGACTGAAATCATCAATGAATAATAAGAAATAATTATTCTTACCGAAAGAACTTGGCTTGATAGGACCACAAAAATCAGTGTGAACAAGCTCTAGCGATCTCTTTTTTCTCGAAGAAGATTATTGTGGAAAATTGTTTCTTGATTGCTTGCCAAGCAGACATCCTTCACAAAGTTGATATGGATGCTTGACATATGGCAATCTTTCACCATGCCCTTCCTAGCTAATAATCTCAAGCCATCAAAGTTCAAATGCCCAAGTCTTAAGTGCCAAATCCATGATGAATCTTTCAAACACTTTGTAACATCAGTTTGAATGTTTAATGGAAACATTCTATTCTTCGTCATTTGAGACTTTAGCAATCATATTGTCACGATGATTCCATATTGAAAGACTATAATCTTTCATCAAAATATTGTAGCTTTTCTCCAAGAGTTGTCCCAAACTCAAAATATTGTTCTTCATATTTGGCACATAATAGACATTAGAGATAAACTCATGCTTCTCATCTTCAAATTGATCAAAATCTTACCTTTTCCTTTTACAGGAATTTTTGTAGCATCACCAAATATGATATTGTCACCAACAGATTCATCCAATTCCACGAACATGGATTTGCTTCCGCACATGTGGTTGCTTGCACCACTATCAAGATACCACGAACTGTTCTCACATGTTTCTTCATCTTTGTATGCTAAAAGCAATGATGGCTCACTGCTTTTAACGTCTTCTTCAACGTAATTGACATTTTCTTCTACTTTATTTCTGCACTCCCAGAAATAATGACCGAATTTATGACAATTATAACATTCAACTCGGTTTTTGTCATACCTCCTGTCATCATTTGACTTTTCTCCATACAACTTCAAACAATTTTGTCTACCACGACCTCTTGACAAATTGGAGTTGAAATTACTCTCATCAAACTTTCTTTGACCAAAGTTGCTCGACCACGACCTCTGAAGTCACCACGTCCACGACTTCTACCACGACCATGACCTCGATAACCTCTTTCTTGGCTATCTTCTTTATCTTTCAATTGCAACTTTGATTGAAAGAGTTGTTCGGTTGTCTATTTGCTCTTCTTGAAAACCTTCTCTTCATGGGCTTGCAAAGTACCCATAAGTTGATCAACATACACTATACTCAAATCCTTTGATTCTTCAATTACTACAACGATGAAATTAAATTTTTCATCCAATGAGCGAAGTATCTTTTCAACTACTTGCTCATCATTTATCGTCTCACCATACCTCTTCATTTCATTTACCATGGCTAGCAACCTTGAAGTGTATTCTGAAATTGATTCAGACTCCTTCATAAGTAATACTTCATAATCACCTCTCAATTTTTGAAGTCGGACCTTCTTGACCTTCATAATCACCTCTCAATTTTTGAAGTCGGATCTTCTTGACCCGATCAACTCCTTTTATAAGTATTCTCCAAAATTTGTCATGCTTGCATTGTGGTGGTTGCTCCAGAAATCTTCTCAAAATTTGTATCATCAATGGCTTGATGAATAATGGTGAGAGCCTTTTGGTCTTTCTTTCTGGTATTTTGCAAAGTCTCTCGTTGAGCTTGATTCAAAACCATATCCTCTGTTGGTTCTTCATAGCCTCTATCAACAACCTCTCATGCATCTTATGAACCAAGTAAAGCCTTCATACGAATACACCAACTGCTATAATTTTCTTGGTAAGACGAGGCACTTGGAATGGAACCAAATTGTTGTTTGTCATTTGCAAAAAACAACTCTTTTCAAACTCAGGCCCTGATACCACTTTGTTGGAAGCGTGTGATGGACACTTGCTAATTTAGAATCAACAAGACTCGTTTGAGAATAAACAACTTCACTTGTATTGAAAAATTTTTCACAAAATACACACTTGGTTCACAAACTCTCTCTGTAATGACCCCAATTTTTATATGTCATTAATAATATAATATTGAGATAATTACTCATAAAACATAATTTCGTTAAAATAAAATAAGATAAAAACTTGTATTTTCATCTAAAAGTGAAAACGATAACTTAATAAAACTTAACTTATAAATCTTTAGCAGCGGAAATCACAAAGTTATTATCCCTAAATAAAACAAGTAAAAATGTGGTATAGTCATAATTAAAAGTATAGATTATAAATAAAATTCAACTGTGTCTCATATCTTCTCCTCGTCAATGCCCAGGTCATCCTCGACGTTATTCCCGTCAACTATATAACTATCTGTAAAAAAATTGAAACAACATGGTATGAGTATACAAATACTCAGTAAGTAGTTCCCATCATAAGGAACCTTTCATGCTCAAACACACACATCATGCTTATATGCATGTATACCTCAACCTAACATATAAACCAACGAACAACTTAACTTAAGATACTTGTGCTTGCTAGCATAAACTTACATCTCTAAATCCTTAATTTGGCGTCATGCTATATAGAAATACCCCATACCATAAGCGTCAATTCCGCATGTAATATTTATAAGGTAATTACCCCCCATAAATACCATTAACATGAACTAATTTATTTCCTAGGGCCCAGCCTTTAGCAGAAACCATACATTTCATATCATACATCTAGCTACATAACATAACTGCTTAATTTGGGTATTTCATGCATAACATTAATCTTACCTAAATCCATGACACATAAGACTACTGACTTCACTACGAATGCAATGCATCACACATTATGTCATGCTTTACTTAAACATGATTTGCTATTAAACATACTTAAAATGACATGAGAAAGCCATAGAATCATAACATGCTTTGTAGTACATAAAATTTAACCACCATCACCATTCAATAACAAAATATATTTAAGCAACATGAATAACATAATTCAATAACAAAACAATGCAACACATAACATAATTCACTTACAATCAAACAATAATACAACAAAACATACAAGGCGGTAACTTATGATAGAATCCACTTACCTGAACTTCGCAAACTAAAAGAAATTCCTTAAAGCTTCCTAATAACAATTAACACAACTAAAATTAGGACTCAATTACCTAAACTAAGCTTTCTCCAATAAGTTCTCATAACTAGATATGTTCACTATTCTACTAGTAGAAATCCCTTAATAATTAACCTAATCCATAATAATCATAAAATATATATATAAATTTGTGAAAAGTAATTTTAAATCTTCATATTAGTCTCTGATTTATATACTATAATATTGATAAAAATAATTTACTGATTTTGCAAATTTACAAAAAAAAATTAGAGAAAACACATAGCACTAGTTTTCACAATTTTAAACTGTAGGTAAACTAATCATAAAAATTAATTTCAATACATTCAAATACATTTTAGGTTAGTTTAAAGGTGCTGGTCATGATCTCAAAAATTCAGAATTAACAATTCAAAATTTGATACTAAACAAGCTAAAACTATGAAAATAACATAAACCGTTAAAAACCGTTATGAAGGAATTTTATGAACATTTTTAGGACCTTTTAAATTCAGATTTTCAGATCTCAAATCAACAAAAGTAAGGCCTAAACAGTACCTATTTTATCTTAATAATGAACCCTTAAAATAATTTACACAAGAAGAATGATGCTTACCGTTGGTGCGTTTTCCTCTCTACCGTAAAGAATAAAAAGAGAAAATTTCCAGCAACTAAGAGAGCTTGAAATGATGATGGAAACCTTAGAAAATGGATATGGACATGCTTAGGTTCTATAAAAATTATTAGGAAAAATCTACTTACAAAACTAGACTTAAAGAAACCGTTCTTACCGAAAAAACAAAACTGCAATGAACGATCCTTGAAGGGACTTGGAAAAGCAACCACAACTCCTCTAAGGTGTGATTTAAAATGTAGGATAGATGATTGAGAGGAAATTTTCAGATTTGTTTAGAAATGTTCTTGGAGGAAAATGAATGAAACCAACATAGGTAACTTAAGGAGAATGACTTGGAAGATCAAACAAACATGAATCTTGGAAAATGGAACAAACTTCTTCTCTCTCGTCATGCATGGCCAATTACTTAATGGGATTGTTAGTGTTTTTTGGTCTTCCTAACTAACTTAATTACTACATGTGTCTCTTGGGTGGAAGGTGGGTTATATTGCCTAATCATGGTTAGTGGAAGGTGAGTTATATTGCCTAATCATGGTTATGAGTTAAATAAAACTTTCTATATTACCCCAATTAAGTTAATTTAATTAATGTAGAAAAATAAAGAGTAAAATAAAGGTAATATGGGGCTTTAATTGGTTAATTACCTTAAAATAAAACTTTGGATAAAATGTATGAAACTTTATAAATATTCAAATAATGCTACCATTACAATTACCATATTTCACAACATTTATCTAATTACTAAAGTAGTATTGTTAATTTTGTTACTTAAATACAATTATAATCTCGCTAATCTTATTAATCTCTTATGCATATTTATTTTTTATTAACATAAATAATTAATTAAACATTGATAAGATGAATCACTAAATTTTGTTGTAAATTTCTTTTTAATAAGTAAATAAAATTAACTTGAGCTTAATTAGTTAGAGTATTAGAAGTCTACAATTATTAACTAGGATTTGATTAAAGTTTATTGGCATAAAGCTAATTAGATTTGACTAGCTTACCTAAAAAAACAATAATAATATAAAGTCATGAAAATACCCTTATAAGTAATGCGGGGCATTACACTCTCAAACTCTCTTGTTTTTCTTCTCCACACACTTGCTTGAAATACAACAAGAGATCTTCCTATTTATAGGACTCCATGGAAGAATCTAGATCCATAAACTTCATCCTATGAATCTATACATACATGAACACACAATTAACTTATTTAAATACATTAATGTACTAGTTCATGTACATGTATCATGTACCTAGGAATGTATATGTATAATATATCTAGAATAATACATGTTTAATTTTCAATAGATTGGTGCTACCGACGAGCGGTATGCAATGGACATAATAATTGCACCGAGTGATGGCCGGTGGTTGACAATGGTTGGGCGGCGACAGGCAGAAAGAGAAGGAGAAGATGGGTTGCTCTTTGTGACACAAAGAGGGAGTGGTCTTTGGAAAAGGAGAATGATAAGAATCCTATATTTTTACTATGAAGAGATCCTTCACATTATGACTCAATAATCATATTTTCCTTGAATTTTAAATTTCAAATTTTAGATTTTAAAGATTAGAAAAACTATTAAATTTCAAAATCTACATTAATAAATTTTAAAATTTTGTTATTTATCTACTTTCAAAATATATAGTATCAATTTTGAAATTAAATTTTACTTGTTTAAATTGGATTGATTAGTGAATGTTGATTTTCTATAATTAAGCCTAGTTGTTTTTATCAATTGTTCAATCAAATAAATCCCTAAAATTAAGCATATATTCTTAATTAGTTACAAGGGTATAATTGTCTAAAATATTATTCAGGATTTTAAAAAATAGAAAAAGTCACCTACCATTTGTGCAATATCTGATATATTTGGCCATTTTTTAAAACAACTTATTTATTTTGGCCATTCATGCAATCGCTCCTTTTTGTTTTTGGTTTTTCTGTTTTCTATTTTTGGTTTTTAGTTTTCTGTTTTTATAATGCAAAAATCATATATGTTTCGTAACTTTTTTTTATATACAGAAAACCAAACATGTTTGATTATCATTTTTAGTTTTCTGTTTTTAAAAAGTTAGAAAATTGAAAATATATATTAAAGAGAGAAAATTTTATGTTAAGTAGAGATGTCAATGGTGTGGGGCAGGAGTGAGGATGTCCTCTTGCATTCTCATGCTCGTGAAAAATTTTAGTCGGGGGAGGGAGTCGGGGTATTTTTCCGATCCAGTTAGAAGTCGATTCTTCCCGTATTGTTCAACTATTTCATCAAGAGATGGAAGATTTATCAAAGGTGGCGAGATTGTAGCGGTTGCGAGGAGAATGTTACTTTCTGAGGCATTGGAGTCGGTCTTCTTCACAAAGAGGGAAGGGAACGGTGTCTCCCACAATTTGGCTCGAAGGGCTGTTTTCCAACAAGAGAATCAAATCTGGTTGGAAGGATAGCCGACGGAATTGACATCTTTATTAAGAACTGAATGTGTTGACGTGGTTAATTAATTGTGTTGTTTCTCTTTTGTTCAAAAAAAAAGTTTAGAGAGATGGAAATAAACTTGAGAAAATTTAGAGTGATAAAGAAAAAGATTTAGAAAAAAATAATTAGTGAAAGAAAAGTTAAAAACAAGAAAAATTTAGAGAGGAAGAGTAAAGTTGAGAGGAAAAGATACGTTAAAGAAAGAAAATAAATTAGAAAGAAAAAGAAAAATTATAGTAAGAAAAAATTTAGAGATAGAAACAAGATTTAAAATATACGTGTTAGATAATATAAATAAATACAAAGAGAAATAAAAGTTACAGGGAAAGAAAATTGAACCAAAAAAATATATAATTTTTAGATGATAAATATATCAACAAGAGAAAGGAAAGTAATTTTAGAGAGAGAAAAGTTCGAAAAAATATTAAATTTTTAGATGATAAAAATGAGAGCGATCTATTAAAATAAAAAGAAAAAAATATTAATGATAAAATGGGAGTGATCTATTAAAACATAGAGATGAAAATTTTGGAGAGAGATAGAAATAATGATAAATATTTAAAATATTAAAATTTGAGAGAGAGAAATAAATTTCTAGAGAGATATTTAGAAAGAAAAAAAAAGTTATAGTAGAAAGAAATTTTTTAGAAATAAATATGTCAAAGAAAAAAAAATGGACTATTAGAAGAAAAAAAAAGAGATTTTGAAAACTCTTTCTAAAAACTACTCTTTAGTGTAGATGGTGACCTCTTGAAAAGAGATATATGCCAATTACCGTTGGACTATGCTCGCTTTGGCTATACATGGTGATTATTGGATCTTTATAAATGATAGAATTTATTTAGTGTAGATGGTGAACAATGAATTAAAACAGTCAATTTTATCTGTGAGATAATCTCTTAAACCAAATATAATACCAACAGTTTTTTTTATATGATCATATTTAGCTAGAAACTCCATGATTATCAATGTAAACCTACCTCAACAACGAGAATGATCAAAGGAGAGACCTCCTAAAAATAGGAAGCTTCGTTGGACCCATGGACACATCTTGTCCATTTTGAAGGGTCAAGAGCATCCAACGAGAGTCAAGAGTAATATGGAGTATGAAGAAAAGCCGAGCAAGCAGATACCTCAAGAACATCACCACCACTTGCACATTGACCGCACAGTGCACCCATCGCACGCTAACTTCACAAGAGGCTGCCTCGTGCACGCCAGTACCCACGCCATGTCAACGCTCAACCGACGCGTGGCCGCCAAGCCCATCCATGACTTGCAAGCCCCTACCTCACCTGCGTACCACACCACCCAACTGCAAGTCCTGCACTCCTCTACCGCCATAATCTCTTGCTAGCACGCCCATGCCTGCCTCCTACCAATGCCCACACGCATGCCCACGTTCATGTGGCCCACGCCTGCCTTACTGTCTCAGCCCACGTGCACCGCACTTGCCCACGCCAACGCCTGCACAACATGGCCCCTCGCTAGCACCCATGCCCATGCCTGCTCAGCACCACTTACGCTATGAGTTAGCCCTTGTCTGCATCTACCTTGTCCTTAAGGATTTAATTTACTCTTGTAAATTTCCTTATAAAAGTCATTCGCCTGTAAATAGGCACCCCTACAGTCTTTAAAGACAAAGACATGTTTGTTAAAGTTTTGAGCAATAGAATTAAAAGGTTTCTTTTCACCTCTTTGCCTTTGTGCAAGCTATTGCACCTCTGTTTAACAGCTAAAGAGTCGAGTGCATGTGCACAATGTCGCAAGTTATAATCTGGAAGTACTCCAAGTTCACTCGACAGGAACTAACTAGTTTTTCTTTTAAAATAAGTTCGCAAACTACTTGAATGAGCAATCAGTCTATGGAAATATAGTTGAGAATGTTTAGAAATAAAACTTAAAACAAGAGAAAATAGATTATGGAAAAACCAACCCCTACTACTGCGTTAGCCTTGGAATAGTTATTGCATCTAATTAATGTGCTCAGTGCATCGTACACCACGTCATGTGAATTGAGTTCTACTCTTATTCCACACTGCTTTTAGTTTGTTTAAGAGCTTATGTTAGTACTTAATTACATATGTCTATGAAATAACTAAAATCTTAAGTAATTTAAACTTCAACTCTCATTTAACGATGATTGTCATGTTTCTTGATAATTACAGTTTTAATAAAAATAAAATTAAGATATTTGTATGAGGGTTAAAAAAGGAATTTAGCTCATCATTGAAATAGAAAAAAAAACATAGATAAATGGTTTAAAATAAGACATTTTCATTAAACTTGGAAAACAGGAAAAGAAGAAAGAAAATTGGAAGATTCAATAATAATCAAAGTCTCTTGGGAGTGTTTACTTTATAGGTCTTGGAGGTTGCAACTTTGTTGGGGAGATCTTTGAAAATTTAGTAGCTAACTTTTAGCAGTTAATTTGACTTCCTCTTGCGCACTCCATGGAGGACTAACTTAGTATAAAAAATTCTCGAAAGTCTTTGTCAAACCTTAGCTCAACGCAACGTTTTATCATTATGGGCATATCATTATGTGCATGTAGAAATTCAGGAAAACGATGTGTCTGGCACATCAGTTCAACATTGCTATGTTTTTCTCTCCATAACACATATAACTACATCATTTTTCTTACATTTACCCAAGTATGAGTTCTCACATCATGCAAAATGAATTATCCACCTTTTTACACAAATACATGCATGAAACATACCTTATTAACCTAAAAGATCTTCAACAAGTATGATAATTAACACCTTTTAGACTTGAAATCAAGGCTCATCACAAACCCTTGGTGCATTGCTGAGAAGTATTCAAACTTGGCAAACTTGTGGAGTGTTTCGGCCTCATGTATAGTGAGTAATCTATCTATACATAGTATTTGATCGACTGCAAAAGTAATCCATCTAACTCTTTCCTTTTGAGTTGAACTATCTCTACGATTGGATAAATATGTTAAGGATGAATAAACTACCGCCACTCAACCCAAAAGCTTGGTTAAAGGCTTGTTTAGTCTATATTAAATATAATATCAAAATAGAGATCAAATAATTTCTATAATGTCATTCATCCCAATCTTATTTCATTCCTCACATTAAAGAGTATCAAATCTCGACCAGGAATAGAATGTATAGTTACATTATTTCACTTATATTATATTTATCAGTATTGTTTGAATTATAATTTTTATAAAATTATTATTAAAAAATATAATGATATAGACAAAAAGCATATTTTTAGTTAAGCTAAATATGTTTTTCAATTTTTTCAATTTAGTCCATATTGTTTAAAAAATTTTAATTTAATTTCTTATATTTTAATATTTTTCAATTTGTTCTCTCGCCAAACAGTAAATATTAAAATTTATGGACGATAAACTTACATGGAAAAATAGCATTAGTGAATTGACATAATTCTAGAGGAGGAAAATGGTTATATACAAGAGGAAAATTTCTAATTCTTCCTATAAATTTTTAAGAAAACTTGATAAATTTTTAGTCTTTTCTTCTCTTGATGGTCTTCTTTTCTCATCCAAATTGTTATGGGTAGGAAAAAACTCTAGTTTTTCTAATTTGAGTTCCCATTTATCTAATGAATTTGAATTGCCGTTTGGAATTTAGATTCCTCTCATCTAACGGATTTAAATAGGAGAAGATATCCAGGTGACCTTAAGTTTTCCCCTCTATTTAAAAGAAGATATCCTAGTGATCTGAAGTTTGTGGGAACGACAAAAGCAGTTCTCAAGTAACCGAAAGAGTGCTCAAGCGATACAAGTAGTGCTCAAACAACAAAAGTGATAGAAGTTGTACTCAATCAACAAAATGAATGCTAAAAAAAGACGAAATTAATTTCAAACTTTTCATGGATGGTTTTTTACATAATGGGAACCAGGTAAATGGTAATACAAGCCAAAAAGTTGATCAAGATCAACGAGCCATAAGGTTAATCAAGGTCAAGGAGCTAGAAGGCTGATTGAGGTTAATGAGCCAAAAAGTCGATCAAGGTCAATGAGCCATATAAGACCGATCAAGATCAACGAGCCACGAGACCAATCAAGATCAGCGAGCTAATAAGGTCGACCAAGATTAACAAGCCATAATGCCGACCAAGATCAACGAGCCATTAGGTCGACCAAGATCAATGAGCCATAAGGCCGATCAAGATCAAAGAGCCATAAGACCGATCAAAATTAACAAGCAAGAATGTCGATCAAAATTAACGAGCAAGAATGTCGAACCAAGAATGACAAGTCATAATACTAATTAAAACTAACAAGCAAGAATGACAATCAAAATCAACAAGCAAGAATTTCGAACCAAGAATGGCAGACCAAGAATGGCGGACCAAAATGACCAACCAAGAATGGCCGACAACAAATGACCAACAAGGAATGATGGACCAAAAATATGGCCAACAACGAATGACGACCGACAAGGAATGGTAAACAAGAAATGACCGACCAAGAATGGCCGACCAACAATAGTTGATCAACTACCTTCCCCTCTTTTGGGTTGCATCATTTTGGACTTCTTTTCTTCTCAAAATATAAATTATGAGCTTAAGATGTGAGATGTTCCAACCCAAACAATGATCAACAAGTAACACATTTTTTCGAGATAATCCAAACAATGGATTTACGTCAAATACTCTCAATGCAGAAGTCTGACATTTCGTCTGACTCATTATCTTCTATTTTGAGAGTGGAGACCACTGTTATGGGTAGAAAAAAACTATAGTTTCTCTAATTTGATTTCTGTCTATTGAAAAATTTTAATTCCCCTTAGAAAATTTGAATTCTCCTTGTCGGATTTGAAATAGAAGAAAATATCCTGGTGACTTTAGGTTTTCCCCCTTATTTTGGAGAATACATGCTGATAAATTAGGTTTTCCCTCTATAAATAGAGGGTAAATATCCATAATCAAGATACATTACAAAACCGTATTTTTTACATAAAATCTTGATTCTGACTTAAACATCAAAGTATATGTGGCTAATACCACACTGATGTGTAATTTTTATATTTTGCACGTTTCGTCGAATCCTTTTTATTGTAGAATATTGGTGCAAATTTAGTAATCATGATAGGTCAAATATTCACACACCAACACAAATATTCACTAATTCACTAAGTATTATGCCGCGTAATTAAGTTTATCATGAGCCAATTTTAGCATTCACAAACAACGAAGAATTAAATTGAAAAATGTTAAAACAAAAGGGACTAAATTAAAATTTTTAAATAGTAGGGACTAAATTAAAATATCTATATACATTAAACGTTAGAAATTTTTTTTTACAACAGATGTGGGAAAAGCATTAAGAATTAAAAATATATATTTAGTCTTTTATTTAAAGCTAGCAAGAGAAAAAATTGTTGGGTTTTCGTAAAATATTATAATTGAAATTTGTCCCATTGGAGATATACAAGGAGAGAGTGTGCTCACCAAGTAGTAGAAGTTGTACTACATCAGAAAGGTACAAGGAGGAGGTGTATTTCAACTACTATAAAAGGACCTCATGAGCTTGAGTTTTAATCATCTTAAATGAAATACTTCAAGCCTGGTAATATCAACCCTAATTAACTTAATGGTATTTGCTTTGAAAGATTGTTTTGTGTAATTAGGGTCGGAGAGAGAAATCTGTGATTGTAATAATTTTCACACAGTGGATTTTTCCTTGTGAGTCGTGGTTTTTTCCTTGTGAGTCGTGGTTTTTTCTCCGATTTGGAGTTTTCCACGTTAATTCTTTTGTTTCTTTATTTTATTGCTTTCTTTAAATTTTTTAGTTATTTTATGCTTCTTCCTGCGGTAGAAGTATGAGGTTTTTTTCCCATCAAGTGGTATCAGAGCTATAGGTTTGTAGTTTCTAGAATTTATGAGTATATTATGTTGTTGTAGCATTGTTTGAACTTAACGAACTATGGTTCTGTGAATAGTGTAGGTTGTTCACTATTTGCATATTCGCTAGGAGTGTGGAGCAGATATGTCATTCTTTATGAGTCCAATGAAGATTGACATGGAGAAATTTGATGGAAGAATCAACTTCTGCTTGTGACAAGTGTAAGTCAAGGATGTGCTGATACAATCTGGGTTACACAAGGCGTTGAAGGGAAGATCGAGTGAAGGTGCTTCTGAAGAGCTAAGCAATGATGGTGGTCCAATGGAGTCCAACGGTGGTTCTAACAGAGGTTCTAAGAAGTCCAACTTGAGTGATGAAGATTGGGAGGAAATGGATTTTAGGGCTGCAAGCACGATACGAGCAGGTTTGGCTAAGAATATTCTTGCGAATGTGCATGGAGTTTCGATAGCCAAAAATTTTTGGAAGAAGCTCGAAGCGTTGTATCAGGCAAAGGACATCTCAAATTGATTGTACCTGAAGGAGTAGTTTCACATGCTGCAAATGGAGGAATGTACGAAAATTTTAGATCATCTGAGTAACCTCAATAGCATCATCTTTGAGTTGGAGGCAATCGAAGTGAAGATAAATGACGAAGATAAGGCACTCAGGTTCATCTTGTCACTTCCACCTTTTTATGAACACATGAAGTCGATCTTGATGTATGGGAATGATACTTTGAATTTTGCGGAGGCTTCTAGTAAACTGTTGTTTGGAAAAATGAGGCTAAGGAGTGAAGGGCGTACTTCACATGAAGATCCAGCAATGATAACTAGCAATTGGAAGAAGAAGATAGACTCCATACAAAAGAAAGCTTGTTGCTAGAGATGCAGACAGTCTAGGCACATGAAGAGAGATTGTTCTAGTAGAGTCGATTCGTCAAAGGGCTCTGGACGGATGCTGATAATGTTTCTCTCGTCAGGGGAGACGATCATTTCCTTTGAAAGAGATAGAAATCATCCTCATGGTATGTTTGCCTTACCATGATAGAGGATGTGATGTTAGCGGTTCCACAAGTTTACAGTAGTAGAAGTTATGTCGATGGCTGAAGAACTTCCAGGTGAGCCAAGTAGGTGGAAGTTGCACCATAAATATCAACAGGATTTATTGACATGTGACAGGAAGAAAAATCTTGGAAGGTGACATTCTAAGTGGTCTACTTTTGTGGTGGAGTAGGCTATAGTTCTCTGAATTGAGAATTATGATTACTGCTGAAGACAATGAGTGCAGTAGAAGTTGTAAATTCTTCAATATCTTGTCACGTTAGAATTTGTTGGGTTTTGGTAAAATATTAGAATTGAAGTTTGTCCCACATTGAAAGGTACAAGGAGGAGGTGTGTTCCAACTACTATAAAAGAAGCTCATGGGCTTGAATTTTAATCATCTAATTGAAATACTTTAAGCCTGGTATACCAACTCTAGTTAATTGAGAAGTATTTGCTTTGATAGAGTGTTTTGTGTAATTGGGACTGTAGAGAGAAATCTGTGTGATTGTAATAATTTTCAAATAGTAGATTTTTCCTTGTGGGCCATAGTTTTTTCTCCGATTTGGAGTTTTTCACGTTAATTTTTGTGTTTCTTTATTTTATTGCTTTATTTAAATTATTTATGTTGGGAACTATGTCCTAAAACTCGTAGTTTGTAAACAGTGAACATTAATGTGAGGTTATTCAGACAAATGTTGTTAAATGAAAGTGAATTTGTTTTTTAATAAATCTAATAATCTACGAACCCTTTGCTATTATAATGAGTACTTGGACTTTATGTGGAGACATAAACTGGATCAAGTTCAAGTAAATAGCCTAAACAGTCTATAGTACATGGATCAATTTGGGTACTTTTTCCTGGAGACACTATTGAATACGGCCCGCTTTATGATTGTTACAAATGTTGTAATGTGTCATAAACGAAGTGATTCTGATTCGTTCGTGTAGAAACATGTGAGCGAGGGTGTTCTACACAATGAGATTGTGTAAGACTGACCTTGAAATAATCACTGTTACGTATTAAAACCGTTTACCGATAACACTGATTAATTTCGTTTATCGATGACCTAAATAACATGATCTAAATCCTGAGCCATCTATGAACTCCTATTTATTCAGGATTCTCCCTTAATCTGCATAGGTGAGAGTAAGCTCATCAGCGCTGCTCAATATCCCTTCCATTTCAGGGATAAGACTGGGTAGATAGCTGGGGACATAGAATTAGCAAGACGGAATTCACTCCTACCCGATTTAGGGATAGTAGAGAGGTTGTTCCCTTGAGGGTTGATCTCGGGTCTTGAACAAGGGGCCCCATCCTCTCACTGACCCGAGAGGAATTAGATTTAGTGATTGGTCCTAAATCAATTGTTCATTAGAGGAATAGTGGTACTTAAGGAGAAAAGATGTAACTCAGCGGTAAAACGTTTTTTTTGACCTAGCTGAGGTTACGAACGGCCTGTGAAGGATCAACTTACCGATGACGGTTATATCGAATGGGCACAAATATATCTACAGTGAGGGGACTGCATCTACAGGCTATAGTGGACAGTCCTGTTAGTTAACGAATGTTGATTAACTAAGTTAAAGAGTTTGACCGATTAGTCTCGAATCGTTGGAGCCCATGATCTGTAGGTCCAACGGGTCTCCATGCTAGCTCATAAAGGATGAAATTGATGAACTAGGTGAAGCAAGAATTTGAAGTGTTCAAATTCGGTTTTTAAGGGAATATTGTATTTTATATGAGATATAATATATAATCTAATTGACATTTAATTATTATGGAGAGTATGACTTATTTAAATTAGTTTTAAATAAGTTCAAAGCATGAAAAAGAGTTGTAATTTGATTAATGTGATTAATCAAGCTTAGGTGTCAAAGACCAATTAATATGAGATATTGATTTGGCTTGGTTTTTGTTTAAATAGAAAATTGATATTTCAATTTTTGTTTTTATAAAAATTAGTTTTATCAAAGTTTTA
>NW_019104612.1:363206-374830 GCF_001995035.1 Momordica charantia
TTCATGCTTCCCAATCAAAAACATAAATAATTAAAAAAAATATTCCACATTTATTGAGTTTATAAAACAAAATAATTGTTCATTAAAAAAAAGGAAAAACAAAAATTTAATCTGATTTGATAACAATTTTTCCCACCCTTATTAGGAAATGCATTTAAATTCTTAATCAATTTAAAATACAAAATTACGTTTTTAACAACCACTTTTGTTCTTGTCTGATTTTTAGGTGAAGTCTATGTAGCTCTTCCTTTCCAAGGGTTTGATGCATGCAAATAAAAATCTAATATCGATATGGTGTTCTATCGAATACACTATGCTGTTTATATTAGAACTTAAGTTCAACACTATATCGGTAGAGCACCATATCGGTGAGGTCCATGTACGTTACGAGACTGATATGATTTAAGAATTGATTTGATATGATTTGTGAGATTTATAATTTAATTTTGGATATCATTTTGATTTAGATGTTTTATTCCTATTATGATTTAGAATCTTTCTATTATAAATAGGATGATATGTTGTGTATCAGATCAAGACATTGAATTGAATACGAAACTTTATTTTGTAATCAAATTTAGCAGTGCAGGTCTTCTCAACCAAACTCTCACTCTCAGTCTTTACTTTTTTCAATTTTCAAAATAGATATAAAACAAAGAAATGTATAGATGAAAGTAGTGTTTACAAAATTAATTTTTTAAAATATAAACCAAAAACAAAAAGGTTATCAAACCCGACTTTAGTTTCCAAATTTTTTATTTAAATTTTGAAAATATTTTTTAAGTAGGATAAGAAAGCAAGAACAGTTTTTCAAAACTTTTTTTTTTTTAGCTTTTGAAATTTTACTTAGGTTCTAGAAATATTTTTAAAAACTATATAAATGGCAAACACTTTCCATTGTGAACTAATTTGTTTTATTATTAAAATTGATTTTAATTAATTACTAATCATAAATATAAAAAATAAAATAGAGGAGTTATTAAAAATAATAATGTTGATTTATTATACCAACTAATTTTTATGAATTTAAAATAATTATTTAATATAAAAAACTCAAATTAATAATTAAATTAATTAAAAAACATTGAAAAAGAAAAAGTAAAAAAAAAAAAGATGTACTTGGTAATTCACTAGTTTATATAAAAGTCAAGATGTGAACTAAACTTTTTTAGACAATAAAATAATACCCAAAGTACCCTTATTTTTAATGAAAATACTAATTAAATCAAAACCATTAAAACTCTTTTCCACCTGATCCATAAATAAAATTGTTTTTTCTATTAAGTTAATTATTTCTATTTTTTACCCAAAAAAAAAGAGAACTAATCAAAAGTTCATGACCTTACATTAATTATATTAATAGAGTTTCAAAAGCTTTAAAAAATTAATATTAAACTAATTTTAAAAGTAAAATATAAAAAACAAATTGAAATGATACATTTAAATGAATTTATAAAATTTATAAATAAAAATAATGCAAACATTAGAATACGAAAAAGCTTATATATAAAAACTCTTGTGGATTTATTTCTAAATTTTAATTTAAATAAATGAATGATTTTACTTTAATTATAAAAGATAATAGAATTTTAAAAGTTTTGAAAATGGAAGGGATTGTTTATAAAGGGTGTACATTCATCGGCATATCAACCATAACTTCATGAGGCTTGAATTTCTTCAACTTCAAAGGGTTAGACTTACATTTACAAGATCACATGTTGGCGCAGTGGATCACGCAACTAAGTTCCTCTTAAGCGTTTCGCAAATATAATCACGCGACGAATCTTTCCTTAAACTTCTCATGTTCTAGTCTTTCTATGATGAAAATTTTACTTATTTTATATATAATTAAAAAGAAATTTTCTTTTATCTAAATATAAATATGTCAATTTTTTAAAAATTGAAAAAAGAAACACTATTCTGTCTAAAAGTAGAAGATGATTTCCATGTTTTAGAAAGAAAAAAAATAGAATATTTTCATTTACTCTAACCCTTCTATTAGAGATAACTTCACTATTAATAGAGTTAGCTAGACAATAAAAACGTAAATTTTTTATTATTATTATTTCATTTTTTTACAATAAAAATAATGTTTAAATCACTTAATGAGTTTAGTAATATTAATGCCAACAACCAACTTATTGAATCAAAATGAAACTAATGGAATGACATTTTTGAAATAATTTCAATGGTTAAAAGTTAAAATGAAAATTTTGAGACGATGAAAATATAATTAAACGTATCTTAAAGTTTAGAGGCATAATTGTAATACACGTATCACTATTTTTGCAGTTCAATGCTACGTAACATTTTCATATTTCTTAACAGATCGGTTGATGAAGGATTTGTTTCTACAAAATTTTGAAATAAAAATGAAAATGTTAAAAGTGTAGAGGGCATCTTAAATAATGTGATAGGGTTGAGAATGAGAAATGGAACGTAATTAATATGATAAGTAATAATTGTAAAAAATATAATGTCAAGATTGTGAAAAGAAAAAGTTGTTGAGCTTTGATGGCTGTAAAGGCATAATAAACGCGTGGACCAATTTTCAATGTCGGAATGAGTTATTTATTTATTTCGCATGAAAAATTAAAATAACAAAATAAAAATAAAAATGTTTCTTTCCTACTTTAATTTAAATAAAATTTTCATCGGTTAATTTTTTAAGTCATCACTTATATATAAGCGATATTATAATGATTAAATTTAAAATTAGTCATGTTTCGAATATTAAATAACTTTGATAAATAATTCAGTATTTTATTCATTCTGGTATATAAACAAATCAAAAAGGGTCTCTTAAACTAAAAACCTAGAACTTAAAATGAAAAATTGCAAACGAACTTAAAAGGGCCATTGGTTGGTGATAAAAATAAAAATAAAAATAAGAAAATAAAAGATTTAATAAAAAATATATTTTTTTTCTATAGTACGAGTGTTCTCAGATGTATATCTGGTCGCAAATTGAATCTTAATTTAAGAAATTGTTTATATCTAATTGCAAATTGAATCTTAATTTAAGAAATTGTTTGAGGTGTGTTTAGTATTACAAATTAAATATTTAGTTTTATCTATTATTAATATATATGTCGTAAATTTCGTATAGGTATTATTTTAAAATATTATATAATTTACTTACATGTTTTAATTCAAAAATATATAATGAATTTTAATAAAAGAATAGTATATTTATCAAAATAAATATAATTATACATTTTAAATTTTCGAATTTAATATCTGAAAGACTCCTACCAATATATTTTTTAAAATTTCTACTTTTTGAAAAATTGATAAATAATTTTTTTAAAACAAACCTATTATTCTGAAGCTTATTCCTCCTTTCCACCTCAACTAGACTGAACTGAGAACGCAGTCAAATATTTAAAAATATTCACCTGTTAATTTAAATATTTTATTAATTTTTTTTAAATTTTATAAAAATATGTATTGATATGGATATTTTAATATCATTTAAAACTTGACCGTGAGTAGTCCAATCCAGTGGCAAGAAGGTAATAACTGAGAAGAACAAGGTTAATAGTGAGCGCCGTGTTCCGTGGTCTTCCTTAAAAATTGAAATTAATTTTTCTGAAATGAATTTGGAGCAAATAGCCGAACGAAACTTTGGGTAAGCAATGGATACTATCTCAATCGTTGATAAGTGAAGCTCCATCCCTATTTATGAACTCGATAACCTTCTCTACGCCCATGGCTTCTAGGTATTTCTTCTTAAATTCGTATTCTCGAATCTCAACTCTTTCCTTTTTCCCTTTTACTTTGGAGCTCCATTTAAGGTAGTAACTCATATTTTGCATTTTACTGTGAATTTCGCGAATCCTCGATGCTAATTCGGCAATTATTTCTATTATTTGTTAACTGAAATCTTAGTTCTGGCTTGATTTTCTCTCCGATAACTGTTTTTCCCTGTGATTCAACTGCTATTCACTTTCGAATCTTTTTCCTCTCGTTTTTGTGGCTTTATCTTGAGAATATGCAGATCTTGCCCTTGCTTTCTGCTCCGCACGCTTTTTATTTACTGTTTTTGTGCCTTTTTCCATGTTTCTAGATGAGGTTCTCCCTGGCCTTAGCTTTTCGATGTTGGTGAGAGCAAGATTTGTTACCCCTTTCATGCTTTTTAGCTTCAAACAAAGTTCATGAGCTTAAGATTTTGTGTATGAGACATTAGACAGAGAGAGAGAGGTTTTTCTTATAATATTGAATATTTCCTATTTCGTTTTTGAGCCAAAACACTTGATGTCATTTTCCTCTAGGATATAGTATGATTTGGGATAATATGTTTCTTGGTAGTTTTCAAAAAGATGGAGAAGAGAGAACCATAGCAGATAAAAGCCTTTTTTTTTTTTTTTTACTTTTTAATTTTCGTTTATATTCATTCACATGCAGAACTTGTTTTGTGCAGGCTTGGCTGATTAAACTTGATCTCTAAAATTATGTGTTCATGGATAAGGGCAGTTGCCTAATGTGTAACTTGAACTTTCTTTATCATGTTTCTTCCATAGACACTTTAGGGTAAGTTTCACATATCTTTTAGTTCAAAAACTATTTTTTTTAGTCATTGTTTCTCAAAAACTACAGAAGTGTTAATCTCTTTAAAGTCACGTTTTGGATAATCATCTCTTGAGTGTTTCTTCAAAAAAGGTATTTAAACCGATCCGATTTTTTTTTTTTAAATATATATATTTTTTGTTATCAAACACGGTAGATTTTTTAAAAGACACTATTAGTCAGGACTAATATCACTTAAGAAGCTATACTAAACACACTCTAAATTAGTAATTTTTCTTAAAGGCCTGGTACAAAAACTGTTTTTAAAAAGCATTTTTAAAAAAAAGTCATCTCAAACACTATTAAGCACAAATAAACCGTTCTTGGATTATCTGACAATACATAGCTTAAACCCTTTGATGCTTCGAAATGTTATGTGTGGTAGCACAGAAATTTGATGTACTACTTGCGTCTTCTGTAATGTCTTACCTTCGTTCTCTACTTTGTTAGGTTACATCCAGCCTCTGGGGCTACCATTTTCTTGGAATCTTGAACACGAACTATTGATGTGAAGTATTGAGAGTGGCTTTTTTCCCTAAAAAAGTGTCCTCTTATTGCTCGATTTGACGTCTTGTGTAAGAAATAAAATCCAAATGCAAGAACCTTCAAGAAAGAAAGTTCCAACTCAAACTCATAGGTTATATGAACAGCCTCAGCAAGAACCTGGGTCCTATTATTGGCCTCCTATGAACCATCAAGGCTTGTATTCCGATGATGTATTCGAACAAAATCGCTTACCATCTGAGGCTTTCAAACAGTACTGCAACCTTGAGTCGTCCTCGGGAACTAGTACTTACCCTCCTCAAAATTCTTCCTCTACTGCTAGCTTTGCATCAAATGGAAGCCCCTCTTCACACCAAGAGTGCCTTTCATACCCATTAGACCCATATTATTCTCCTGACAATAACTGTGGTTCGCCTGTCAGTAGATCTTGTCTAACAGATGATGCTATTGATAACTTGAGGCACAAGATCAGGGAATTGGAGACTGCAATGCTTGGACCTGATGAGGATCTTGATATCTATTCCATCACTAATCCAGTCCATCCTGAATTACCTGTGCCAGAAGTAGAGTGGAAAGATGTGTCTGAGATAATCACTAGAAAGGATTTGAAAGAGATGCTTTGTGCTTGTGCACGAGCAATAGGAGATAACGATATGTTGACTGGAGAATGGTTGGTGTCAGAGTTACGTGGAATGGTCTCAGTTTTTGGCAAGCCAATCCAGCGTTTAGGAGCTTACATGTTAGAGGCACTTGTTGCCAGGACAGCTTCTTCAGGTAGTTCTATCTACAAAGCCTTGAGATGTAAAGAGCCGATAGGTGCTGAACTTCTCTCATACATGCACATACTCTATGAAGTTTGCCCTTATTTTAAGTTTGGGTACCTATCAGGAAATGGGGCAATTGCGGAAGCCATAAAAGGTGAAAATAGAGTTCACATAATTGATTTTCAGATAGCACAGGGAAATCAGTGGATCACATTGATACAAGCCCTTGCCAATCGACCTAGAGGCCCCCCGAAGATTACTATTACAGGCATCGATGATTCCGCTTCTGCTTTTGCCAGAGGAGGGGGGCTCGACATTGTAGGAAAAAGGTTGTCACTTTTGGCAGAGTCATTAATGGTACCCTTTGAGTTCCATGGTATTGCAGCCTCTGTTTCTGAAGTTCAACGTGAAGATCTGAAAGTTCAACCAGGTGAGGCCATTGCTGTAAATTTTGCCTTGGTGCTGCACCATATTCCAGATGAGACTGTGGGCAGTCAGAATCACCGGGATCGGATTCTGCGTCTGGTCAAGGGATTGTCTCCAAAGGTTGTGACCCTTGTTGAGCACGAGTCAAACACCAACACAGCTCCTTTTTATCCCCGTTTCGTTCAGACATTGAAATATTATACAGCTATTTTCGAATCCATAGATGTGACTCTTTCAAGAGAGCACAAGGAGCGGATCAATGTGGAGCAGCACTGTTTAGCTCGGGACATTGTTAATATTATAGCATGTGAGGGAGCCGAAAGGGTCGAACGCCACGAACTTCTTGAAAAGTGGAGATCACGCTTCCTCACGGCTGGCTTCAAACCACACCCTTTAAGCCCTTTTGTCAATGCTACCATTGAGGCACTGCTAAAAAACTACTGTGACAAATACACGCTTGAAGAGAAAGATGGAGCTCTATATCTCGGCTGGTTGAATCAAAATTTGGTTACCTCTAGTGCTTGGATTTGAGAAGCAGTGGAGTTATAAATGCATGTTCCCAGTTAAAACATATGAAGAAAAATGTTATTATTGATGGTATTTTTGATGATTTTATGGGAACTGGTTGCTGTAAGTTGCTCTACATGCATAAATATAAGAATGAAAAGTAAGAGTTGTTGGATAATACTTATACTTCCAGTATTTGAATTACATTGTAAAGATACATCTTGTGTGTAACAAATAATACCAGATGGTTCATATCATATTTGTACATGTATTGACTGACAAGTTAGAAGGCAGGCGGTTAACCCCAGCAGAAGCTCAGAAACAACAGAGGCCAAACATAAAACTCTAATATTCCACATATTCACTTTCGTCCTAAACCATCCATGTGAAAAAGAAAACAATATAGGAAATAAAAAATGGCAGCGTCTCGTCTCGTCTTTATGGCTTGACTGAAACTTATGGACCTGTTAGTATTCTCCCAATGGTTGATGGATATGGGTGCGATGAATGATTTAGAGGAGCAATCTCGATGCTGTGGCTTTCGCTCAAACTCTCTCTTGATCCATGCTGGTTTATGCCTCTATTAAGAACACCAAAGTATGTTGGGGCTGGGTTTTCTTGAGCTTCTTCGAAGTTGAAATTTCCGTTTGGAGTTTGGTTTTCAACAAGTTGAGAATGCAATGCCTGCCTGTATTCGTTTGGTCTATTCTCACCACCCATGCCAGTGCCAAGGCCAACCCCGAGATCAAGGCTTATGGTGTCACTCTCTTCTAGTCTATACCTCGATGGTGCAATTGTCGGTGGGCCTGCAATGTCATGGCTACTAGTTTTTGTAGTAGGAACGTCGTGATTATGCTTCCCCTCGTATGTGGTTATAACAGCTTTTGGGTCGTGGGATGCTCTTTCGACATGTTTTCTAACAGGGCATCCAACGTTTGTGCACTTGTAATAGCTCCTGCATGATTGGAATTGTGAAAATGATAAATATAAGTTTGAGTGTGGCTTTAATGTTAATGTAACAATGGAGCATTGACCATAATCAAGAAAGACGTACACATTACATTATAATTGAAATATCAAATTTCAATCTTGTGAGACTTCTCAAAGTTATAAAAAAAAAACTTATTTATGCAGTATGATTGAAACTAAAATTTAGATACAAAAGCAAAAAAAATCGAGCTAAGTACTAATAACATGATATCCCTTTTTTCACATCTTTATGCAGGCAAGATCCAATGGATTTCATCATAATATCAGAACACCGTTATGATTTGAATGTATATGGGTTCGCAACATAATAGATATATAGCAATGCATCTGATCATTATTGGAAACATACCTTGGGTTGGGGTTTCCTCTCACTACCTTCTGGCCGTATTTGCGCCAGCGATACCCATCATCCAGTATATCAACCTCACTCAGAGTTTGAACCACGACACGCGGTTCCCTGATTGGCTTAACCATTGGGCAGACATCGAAACCACCAAGTTCCATTTTCCTGATGAATTTGACTTAACAGTTAACTCATAAATAAAAGTGCAGAACTACTACAAGACACTACGCGCCACTCATTCTTTTCCAAAATACTCGAGAACATTTAAACTTTAAACAAGTATACCTCCGCTTTGCAAATATGTCATCGTCCTCAACTTCATCATGACTCCTGCATGGCAGAGTTGTTCCTGCACCTTCAGCGAACTTATCATTTGCAACAAGGGGTGGTTCTGGAGTTCCATTTGGCTCAATGGTTTGGACCGTTTGAGCATATATGCCGCATGCCTTGTCTGAAATGAGAATAAATAGAAAAAACCATGGTTAACACTCTGAAGAAGTATTACACTAAAAGAAATACCAAAGATTGAAACTAAGATAGAAGTTCTCTTCTGTACCATCTTGGCCAGTTAAAGGGGAAGGCTTATCAGACCCATCTTCTTGCACATTCACAGAAGCACTGGCAGTATATCGCCGACTTGGCTGAGGTTTAGGGTGGTCATGGGTACCCTTATAGATAATATCAGTTATCTGTCCATCATGAGAGCGCTCAAAGAGCTTTTTCACTTCACAGTGAGGATGTGTACATTTATAATAGCTACGCGGAAATTCACTCCCTTTAACATGCTTCTGTCCATATTTTCGCCAGTTATATCCATCATCAGATAGCCTATCAGAAACTACTGGAATACCACTGCCTTTTGGATCAGATTGTGGGGGTTGAGCCCTGGTATTTGTGTTCAAACTATGATTGAAATCAATTCCATCAACTTCAGGAACACTAGCCCCTAGGGCAACTGTATCCATAGGGGTTGATCGACTCAAATCATTTGAGATGACATTGATCTCACTTTTAGTCATGGGAGGAGCAGTACATGGTTGAGGTTGCCCTTGAACTTTAACTTCTCTAGATTGTTCACCTTTCCTATGTCTCAAATCTGCAGGAACCTTAAAAGTAAATGAAAATCATTAAGCAAGAAGCACCAAAAGTGGTAGAATAACACTACTTTAATTATCAGGTTAAATTAATTAAAGTCTGTATCAAGTATATTTTGGAAACTAAGAACTTACATGACATGTGGAAGCTGACATGGTATGACTTCAACTTTAAAAATGATACTATCAAGTTTATGTCAACTTTCATATGATGCCACGTGAACTTTTAGTTATACTTTTAATTGGGTAGTTAAGGTCTGAAGCTAAATTGATATGTGTACAGGACAAAAATGTTAAAATTAGGGAAGTCCAGAGACTCAAATTGTATGCTTACCTTATTGTACTTTAAAAGTCAAAGAAAAATTAGAAATAGAAAAAAAGTTTTAGCTTAATGGTCATAAGAATTGCCTTAAAATAAATCATTTTGGGTAAGTATGGCCAGAAAATGATTGCATGAAAAAGTAATTTTGAGCCAGTTCTGATGTAAAAGTTTGTGCTTAGCAATGGATCATGCAGGTAATTTTCTTACAAATGATATTATGAAAAAACAAGAATGAGGCCCTCAAGAATCAAACTGCTAATATTCACTCTAATCTCTACAGTCAAGATGGACTTCCCTATCATGTTGCTTGATCTCAAGTAACATGCATGTCCAAATCAAAGACCCCTTGTGTGGTCTTATGAAAGTAAAAGTGTGAATGAAGAACATGTCCTACAGACTCCTAGAGATATTTTTTTTCCATGACCAAGACTGATCAATCACCCTTGACTTATGTAATAATAATTAACCAACTGAAAATTTTATATGGAAGTACCATATTTGGTCCAACATATGGTTTGAACTCAAAGTAGCTTGATTTTCCTGCATCTGAGGCATTAGTATTTGAAAAATCCATGGTGGTCATTGGATAAATAGCTGAACTTGAAGAGTCGTGTGCCATTGGAAGCTTGGTAAGGGACCCAGTAGTTGGAGAAGGCTCTACCTGCAAGCCAGTTATTTCCAAAAGCCTCTGTCAACAAGTGATAATTTATGGAAGCAAGCTAAATAAAATGCGTAAACTAATAGTATTATTCATAACTAAAAGAAACATAAAAATTTCTATCTCACTATCAATGGAAACTCAAAAGCCATTAAACATGAAGTAGCGATGATACTTCCATATAGGTTCTTCACTATGAAATCTGGTCCACATTAAGGTACTCCAATAAAACTCAACTATTTAACAGAAGGAAGGAAACCAAAAAAAATTATGATTTCTTACTTTTCTAAACCAAACAGCATTCACTGAATAAAACGTTTAAGGTGGACGAAACCGAAAGACATTCTTAGATCCCAAAACAGAAAATACACAGAAACCTGGACTGCTTACAGATAACAGCATAAAATAGAACCCATAAGCTCCAAATGATCAAAAATAATTATCTGTCAAATAAGTGTCCATGTCCATGCCCATCTGTATTCTTCACCATGTGTGTCTCTTTTATATGACGATTGTAGCATATTCAACAAAAATAAACACAGTTCATCTAGCAGATTCATTAACTCCTTATTCTATATATATATATATATAGACAAATTGAAAAAGTTTGGGTTCGTACATGCAACATGACAACATAAACAAAGTTGAAGAAAAAGCTGAAGCACCACCAAAAAGCTAGATTCATTATGTGAAAAACCCACACTGAGAGACACAAATGAAAGTAGAGGGGTTGAGAATTAGAAAGAGAGCACAATTATTCCCTCAAACTTACAACAGCATTATTCCCTAAAGCAATTTTATGGAATAACCCACAAGGGCATAAAGGAGCCACCCAATGCAGTGGACTGCTCTAAGAGCAGGAATCAGAATCAACAGGCCCCATCAGCTGAAGCACCCAAAATAAAATATCTAATAGTTAAGATATTAAAAACATTAGTTCGCAATTCCAACAGTTACAAACGCACCAACAAAAACAGCTAGAGGAATTTAGGTTTTGGCAACTAAACAACCAATTGTGCGAAATCACATCAGTCAAGTCCCACAAAATTCTCTAATTAAGCATATGCCACCGAACTAAATGGTAAAATAAGAGCGATTATGACGTCAAGGAGCCCGTAGAGTATGCGATAGGAAATCATATACACACTGTCAAATTCGATAATCGTTGATACAAGCCGAGACAATTGATGAACGGAAACATAATTTCCAAGCTTTTCAGAGCAAACCCATCAAAGACTAAGATTCAAAAGCTTGTTGGGGGTGGATCGAAACCCTCGGCCCCCAAATTCGAAAAACATAATAGGAAATGAAGTGAGAAAGAAAAGGAAAGTGACCTTCAAGTTGGTAAGCAAGACGGGAGAGTCGAGAAAGGAGGTGGGGCTGAGGCCCGGAGGGATGGTAATGCAAGAGGACCTGGAGATCGGAAGCTTGGCCGGAGACATGAGCT
>NW_019104612.1:391843-404551 GCF_001995035.1 Momordica charantia
CTTTTGAGCATGATGTTTGTGTGTGGTTGATGAGGGCTACTTACGGAGTATATTTTATATACTCACCCCCCCTCTGCAATTGTTGTTTTCAGGTGGAGATTTTGTTGGCGACCATGGCGATGACGTGGAGGAGACATGACGAGAGAGGACCATAGGCTGCGTAGTTATTTTCGCTTAGCTTAGGTTTAGATGGTTTATGCATTATCGTTTTGGCAATAAATTACTTGTCCTATTTGATTGTTGGGAGTTTCCCACCTATTGTTTACCTTGACTCAGGATAGTCGTTTCTTTAGTTTCTTCCATTCATTGAGTTTGCTTAGCTGGAATAATGGATTTGCCTTATGGAGTTGTCCACGGAGGACGTTTGAATGGTAATTTATAGAATTGATGTTTTTTTTTTGTTTTAATTTTGGTGAATTGATCAGAGTTGGAGCTTTATTTTATATAAATATTTCACAGGGAGTTGTTTATATCAAGTTTAGAGATAAGATTTGACAGGGGATTTAATTAACGTTACCTAGAATAATGTAAAACGTTATGGGGCGTTACAGTAGGCCTCTTCAAGTACACACAAACAACACACTCAGTAATACAACATTCGTTACAAAATATTAAATTGACAACCATGCATCAATAATCATAACACTCATTAACCCACACATGCAATCAAAGTAACCCCGACCACAAGGCCCACTAGTAGCCCTCACTAACTATATACACAAATAACATGCTCATAATCGCAACTATCATCAAGATACGATAGCTAATAATCATGCAACGATAGGTCATAACAGTTATCAATAAACACACACAAGCATACAAGGTATCAAGACTCACGTAACTTTGACCACACGGCTCGCTGATCTCTAACTCTTCCAAGCTACTTCTAACTCATCATACTATGTTAGTCCTCCAAGTCTAACTCTTCGAATCGTATCGGCCCTTGACCTTTTTTGTACCCAAGGCCCCGACACTTCTCTATAAAAGCTTGGCGTTCAACTTTGACCTTTATACCTGAGGTCTCGAACTGTGCATTGACCCTTGACCTTTTGTACCCAAGGCCTCGACGTCTACTAGGCATATTGGTTCTACTGCCCATCAAATAGACTCATTATGCTGACCCCCGACCTTTTGTACCCAAAGCCTCGACACTCATCTCTACCAAAACTGGCCTATTGACCCTCGACCTTTTGCACTCGGAGCCTCGACACTCAGTAGTGACGTAACAGCCTCGACTATTGTCCACGAGGCCATGAAACCTGTCTATCATCTTATCATTATACGATAGACCACACATTCGAATCATAGTCCTTTGCTAGCATTCTATCACATAATTCCCAAGTCACCCATAGTAAGGAATTCGAATAACCAAACGACTATTCTGCATTTTCACTTCAGACAAATCAAAGAATAACAAACAACTACTTCATTCCACCACTTCAGACAACTCCAACTAATCCCTCAAAGGCATCTATAAGCCATTCACACATCTAATTACAGCATAAATTTTCAACATGCTTTTCATCGTACAGAGCAAAAGCAATAACCCAACAACTTCCAACTAAGCAAACATAAAACTAAATAATATAAAACACACACATGCATTTCATCTCAAACATGCTTTCAAATGTCAAAGATTAATCGCTTCCAACCATACTAATCAAAAACTTTCCAGTCATATCCAACAATCAAAAGCAATACATTCTCATAATGTATATAAAAAAGAACAGCAACATGCAACCCAACAATATTCACTAGTAGTTCACAAACCACGCCTAATGATTTCAAAATACATGTTACATTAATATAATAAAATTCAGCATGAAACCATTCCAATAACACTTAATAACGCACGCACCCGCCCTCGTGCGCTATTTACAGACAACCACACCCTTAAGTTTTGCGTCAATCTCAAACATAAGCATTAAAAACAAAAAAACAGCAAGTTAATTATACGTTACAGCCTTCAAAATCAATTCTAAGAAGGTTTGAAGGGTCCGTTATCACCAAATCGACTTCGTTTGAGCGTGGGTAACTTAGATCGAGTTTCGAACAGGTGTAGGTAGGTGCCGAATACCACAAAAACGCCGCTGTTCGCGTTTTTCAGTAGGGAAAACACGCAGAATCCACTATCGACGTTGCTGGATGTTGAAGACAGGACAAGGGCTGCCGACTCTAGGCTACCACGGGTCGTGGGTTGCTATCAAACAGCCGAGATGACGCCACACACCACCGTACCGCCACGAACACCGCAAACCCACCGAACTGACGCACTTGGTACGAAATCGCTGTTGGTGGCTAAGCTCGGGCCACCGTGGGTCATGCGAAATGAAGTTTGGTCGCTGGAGCTCGCGAGGAAGACGTCGGAATCTGCTGTAGATCTGTGGATTGGAGGCTACCGAAAACGTGTAGAGAGATCTGAATCTGACCTTGCGTGGTGGAGCTAGCCTTATGAAGGGTTGGTGCGTGAAAGATCACCATGGTTGCTTGGTCGCGCCACTGTGCACCGCTGTTGCCTGATTCGCCGATGGGGAAGGGATGGTTGAGCAGCTAGGGTAAGGAAAGGGAGGAAGAAAAAGAAAGAAGAAGAAGAAGCAAGGGGAAAAGATGTTGGGTTTCTTTTAGTTTTCTTTTCTTTTAAAATGCTTTAAAACTAAAAAGCAAACATTCCAATTTTAAAAGAAAACCCCTCAACTTGTTTTAAAACTAAAGCCAATCTTAAATTTTAAAGGAGGCCAAACTAAAAAAACCAACGGCCCAAAACAAGAAGCCCAAACTTACACGTTAATAATTAAGATAAAATTCACAACAACTCAAAATAAAAATAATTAACTTAAATTCTAAAACTCAAGAATAAAATGAAAAAGGGAAATTTAAATTTCCAAATTGTTGGAATAAGGTTCAATTTAAAATCTCTTCCCAAAATTTGAAAACTTAATTTATCTCAACCCAACAAAATTAAACTTAATTTTAATTTAACCCAAGAGTAGAACTCCAACTTAGAAATTCAAGAATTTAATTACCAACTCAAGGGAAAAATCCAAAGACCGAATTTAAATCTTAAGATAAACTAACTAGAGTACGCGTCAATCCGGAGTTGTTCGGAGAAAATGGTTGCTCCACTTGTTTTTCCTAGACTAATAACAGAGCTATGTTTGCAAGCAGGGGTGGAGGCTGATGATGAGGATATAGTGACGCCTAAGAAGTTGGCCACATCCATAAGGAGAGTTTGGGGATACTTGATTGTTCATGAGGAAGATTCTTCCACTACCGCTGCAGATCCCTAGACCTGAGGCATCGTTACGAAAAAATAATACAATGAGTTAAGGCCGAAATACGATCTTCTCTTGGCTACTCAACACGCCACCTGTGAGTTCCTCAAGAAGCTATATGGTGATGGTGCACCTTCTCTCCTCGACAAGCTTAAGGTTGGCTTGCCTTCGTCTTCTCGACCAATTGGCGATGATTCTTCGGATGATGATGATGATTAGGGGAGTACCTCTCTTTCTCTTTGCTTTGGGAATTAAGCATTTGTGGATCTTGATCTTGTATGTTTTTGTGTTTTTAGTTTGCTTATTAGTTGTTTAGGTAGGTTTAGTCTTAGGATAGTTTTTGTGGGATGTTGTGCTGTTAGTAAGAAATGTTGGTTGTGTTTCTGCAATATGCTTTAAGTTCAAACTTTCCATGCTTCCTTGTTCTAGCTACAAGTTTGTCCTTAGCTTTTTCGATGACATATTTTCTAAACTATCAGCATGCTCATCTTTTTAATTAAAAGCTTTCCTTTGTTCTTTGTTGTTGTATCATGTCAATGAGGATATTTAAGGGCCTGAATAGGTTAGATTTTCTAGTTTTATGATCAAACCATAAGTTATTTTCCACTTTTTGTTTGATTATACAATCATGTTATGCTTCTTTTTATTTTGAAACTTAAACTTTTTCATTACTTTGGAAGCCCTTGTCCTTTTGTGCCAAAATTTTGCATCTCTCAAAAATTTTCTACCTAGTGAGGACACTGTTTTCCTTAATTTTGGGGGGACAGTTTGTGTTTTTTTGTTTTAGAAAGAAAATGCTTTTTACGTTTTGAAAAAGAGTAAAAAAGAAAATGGAAGCAATAAAAAAAAAGTCGTATTAAAAACAGACATATGGAAGGAAAAAAATGAAAAAAGAGTCCAAGAAAAAAAAGAAAAATAAAAGTGAGAGAAAGACAAGAGTGGTAAGAAACATGAGCCACAAGAAAATGCACTTACTTTTTCTCGACTCCCACTATAGACATTCGTTTATCTTTAAATGGGTGGCGTTAGCATCTTGGAAGGTAGTAGCCTACATATAAAGGTGACTTCGTGAAAATAATTATCGATATCATTTTATGCCGGGTTGCTACCTAAAGAGTTTCTATGAGTGGCTTGGTTAGAAACCGATGTTAGTGAGTGGAAAATCTCAGGGGCTAGTAGCCGGTCCACGTGTTTTCTTGATGTGAACTTTTGAATCAAAACAAAAGTGTGCATATTCCTTGGTTTTGTAAAATGTTTTGTGTTTTAGAAAAGAAGAGGATTTATAATCATTTTTTTTTTTAAAACAAAGAATGGTTCATGATATGTTGGCTTGAGATTAAAGTTAGGATGTTTAGCTTGTGGAGTCCTTCCTGAGACGAATATGATTCATTTACTTAGAATCTTTGAATTTTTGATCATTCATCTTTCTAGCATGTTGATTGTTTTGGATTTGTTGTTGTTGTTTTTGCTTGAGGACAAACAAATGACTAAGTTTGTGGATGTGTTAAGGTTGACTTTTTATTACAAAAATGTGTATCGGTAGGCCTGTTTGACCATAAAAATGAACTATTTCCCATCATTATTAGCTAAAAAGGCTTACATATTCTTAAAATAAAACATGCATAGAACATTTTTGGATAATTTGCAACATATGGTACTTTAGGAAAAATGTGAGAAAAATGTGATCAAATTTGGAAGAAAATCACTGTTTTCTGTTTTGCAGGAATTGCTCCTGGCGCAATTTTGGTGGTAAACTTTCCCAAAACGTGCGTTCACTTAATGAAGGGCAAGGGAGTCATTTCAAATGTGTTTAAATGAAGTAAAATTGTGAGTCCAAGCCCAGGAGAGGTTGTTGGGAGAGTCTTAGGACATCTCCTCCTAAAATGGTGGGAAATTCAACCTCTTTGAGGGCCTATACAAGGAGCCTCTCCCCCAACACTTCAGCATCCCTTTTTCCATCTCAATTTAGTCTCACATGGCTTTAATTTTCGTTCTTAGCTTTGGAGTTTATTGGAGTTATGTTCTATTTGTTATTTCCTTGTATTTTAACATTTTTACTTATTGTATTGCTTTTAATTCAAGTTCTTACTTTCGTTCTTCATCTATTATGTTCTTTTTAAATTCTTAAGCGAGTTTTCACTCCCCTCACGCTCGAAAGAGAAGAGAGTTAAGCTAGAACACCTTGTACGTCGTTATTATTCATTTACATTCAATGGAAATTCATTATATTATGTTTTCGTGYATTTTATTCCCTTTAATTATGCACTAATTTAGTTATTGACCTCTTTTTGAAATGCCTTAGCCAAAATGATTTGATTTCGAACATGCTCGGGATTTGCCCACTAGGAATTTGATTTATGCACTAAAACCCAAGTCTGAGGAGGGTGGGTTAGGCAAAATAATAGGAAAAACCAATATGAGATGTGACTTAGACATAAGCATGGTCCTTGACATAGGCTTTCTGACCCATAAATGCAAATGAGTTGATAAATACTTTATAGGATTGTAATCACACATAGAAATATGATTGTAGGTTACCCTAGGCTCTGCAGCAACCAAAAGAGGTTCGTGAAAGAGTAGAACTCATATTCCCAAGATTAACCAAATTGTGGCTGGTGCATTTTCCCCAAAGGGTGTATCTTCCATATGTTACATCAAAACTAAGGTAGAACGCAGAAAGGTTGTGTTTTATAAAATTGCTTGATATTTGAAACTCCAAACAAAAATTGTTGTCACCATTTTCGTCATAAACCACAATTACATTTTTGAACTATTTCACTTTATTACTTGATTTTGAAAGCACAAGTTCCTGAGGATTCGACCTTGGATTACTCCTAAGTATTACTTGTGACTGTGTATGCTTGCACGTGTCTCTTATCTTTTAAAGGTAGAGAAACTTCCAACAATCACTTATAATTGGATCCCACAATCCGGATTCTCGACCGAGAGACATAGCGAGGAAGATCAAGTGGTGCTGTCTCATTGGGATTACACGAAGAAGAGTCTTCAAAGGTAAAATCCAACATTCTTCTCATGTTTTATATTTTTCTATGTTTTAAATTTCAAAAGAAATTCAAGAACGTGTTCTACTGCTTCTACTCTGGGATTCACATCCCCTTCAAACACAAGGTGTGTAAAGGTTGTGTATTTGGGAAGTAGAAGTGTGTCAGTTTTTTAAAGACAGAAGCAGCGCTAAAGCCTACGAAATTGGATGTAGTTCAGACTGATTTTAGGGACATTATAAAGTTTGTTCTCTTTGATGTTTAGATACTATGTGACTTTCATAGACAACTCAAGTTGGAAGATATAGACTTATTTTCTCAAACATAAGTTTGATGTAATTTCAGTTTTCAAAACATGGAAGACTATGGTTGAGAAGGAGATAGGTCTAAGAACTAAAATCTTGAGGTTAGGCAATGACGGTGAATAAGTTGATGAGGAGTTTACGAAATAGTGTGCAGACAATGAAATTGTAATGGTAAAGACTATTCAATGGATACCACAACAAAATTGTCTAGTCAAGAGAATGAAGAGAATGTTAGATGAGCGTGCCAATAGCATAAGATTATAGCGAGATTACCTAAGTTGTTTTAAGTAGAGGCAATCAACGTTGGAACCTATCTAATCAATAGAAGACCGACACATCAGTAGATTCAAATTGCCCGACGAAGTTTGAAGCAGTAAGTAGGTTAACCTTTCTCATTTAATGGTTTTTGGCTGTGTATCTTACCTTCACATTGATGCTGCAGATAGAAGTAAACTGGATGCTAAATCCAAGTGTTATTTTCTTGGGTATGGAGGAGCTGAGATTGGCTACAAGTTTTGAGATGACCAAAATAAGAACATTATCATAAGCAAGAATGTGATTTTTAATGAGGAAATTTTGTACAAGGACAGAGCAAATGATAAATTAGGAAAGTAAGAGTCAGATGGAAGTAAAGAAAAGAAGATTACGTACATAAATCTTCCTAGACTTGAGACCAAGACAACAAGAATTGAAGATCATAGTACAAATACTCATGAGGAACTAGATGTGAATAGGAGGAATAAGTTGTAGAGCCTGATGTACCAGTTGTGGAAACTAAAGAAGTTATAAAACACCACCTACTGTAGTTAGAAGATCTAGCAGAACTATTAGACCACCACAGAGGTATTCCTCTACTTTAAATCGTATATTAGTGACTGATAAATGAATTTGAATGTTATGGAGAAGCGGTTAAGCCGGAAGATTCTATCAAGTGGGAGTTAGCCATGAAAGATGAGATGAATTCTCTTAAATAGATTAGAAATGGTAACTTGTTGAGTTACAAAAGATAAGAAAGATTTGGAGAATAAATGGGTGTATAGAATCAAACAAGAGTCTGATTGCAACAAAAGATATGAAGCAAGGTTTGTAGTCAAAGACTTTCAACAAAAGGAAGGTATTGATTTAAATGAAACTTTTTCTCTTGTAATTAAACTAACTACCATTAGAATTGTATTGTCGATAATGACAGAAGTAGATTTATTTATAGATCAAATAGATGTAAAAACAACATTTTTCATGGTGATCTGGAGGAAGAAATTAACATAGAGTAGCCATAGAGATTTACAGTAGAGAGGCAGAAGAAAATGGTGAAAACTTCAGAGAAGCCTATATAGTTTCAAAGGGGCTTTTTTGGTTTCTCACGCAATCACGTTAAACCAAATGTAAGTGTACACTATAATTGTCAATTGTAGCATTAACAAGGTCGAAATCCACATGGACTGAGTTTAGTAATCCACAGGTACTGAGTTTAGTACTTCAAGATATGCTTAAGAATACCAATCGTATCAAACTAATATACAATAATCAGAGATATTAACTATATAACAACAAGAAATCATAAACAAAACACAAGTAAAAGCAAGGATGATTAAAATGATAGAAATAAAATATGCTGGGACACTGAATGCAATAACAAACAGGAAACACTAGCATCAAAATGGAAACATGGGAGATTACTACACTGCAGTATCTTCCACATAGAGGATGCTCTAGCAAATGAAATTTGCTGATTATTAAACAGACATGGCTCTCTTTTGAGATACCCAAACACGATTGTTCACAACTTCCATTCCTTTAATCAGACCTTCAAAAAGTTTATCAAGTATAATTAGGCAAATCTCATTCCTAAGCATTCACAACCTAATAAAAGGTAAAGCTTAACATACATCTCATTCACTTTTCCAAGTCATACAAGAGCTAGAAATTTGAAAATAGTAGCCAACAAGTCTGGAAATATGAAAGAATAAACATAACTCTACTTATTAGCTTAAAATCGATCTACGATATTATTATTTACAAAATACAACTACAATCCCCCTGAAAATGAGGTTTAGCTCATGAGTACGGGAAAAAATAATGGGTAAAAGAAGGGAACAACCCATTTTTGTGAAAACTGAAGAAATACACGAAAGAGCTCCCAACTTAGCTCGAAAACTAGTGGGCAAATCCTTTCCTCTGTTAGGTTCTACTCCAAAAATGCAATGTCAACACTTTGTTTTTTTTAGCTTTTTGGACAACGATCACTCCTTGGGATCTGTTGTGGCAGCTGAGGTATAAAGAGCTTTTATACTGCCCCTTAATTTTAGGACAACATATAGAAACTGTACGGACATAAATATTTCTACGTGAGTTAAAAAGTTATTGTGCTGCCCAAGAATTTCTGTAGTAAGCGATGTTGTAGCATCCGACATTCTAGCATTCTAGCTTTGGGAGTTGAAGCTTCTTCATTTGGCTAAACCTTGTTGCTACTAATGCTTCTAGATTCTACACCATCAGCCCAAAAAACAAAAGAAATAAGCAAGAATTTATCAACATTAAGCAAAATAAAGATTTCAGATATGATTTTTCTATTTCCTATATAATTTCTCATTTTAAGGTGCTTTTATGACTAGGACTTCCCTATTTGCACTCACTTTAGCTCATTAATTTGCCAAAATAACCTTTTTTTGGAGGGTTCTCACACCCTAAAACTTAAGATATTGCTTATCTCAAGCAAAACTACAACTAACACCCTGAATGAAAGTTCTGCCCTACTGAGAACCATATCTTGCATCATGATTTACTTTTTGTGTTCATCTGTAATGTAAACACATTATACAATTCATTCAATCTGCTTATGCCTAGCCAACAAAAGAGAGTAGCTTGGATCTAGCTCTAATTTTAGTAAAGGTTATTTCCCTACACTCTACCATCCACATACTTTCCTTTTCAAGATCCCGATTCACCTAGAGACTCATTTCTCATACTCCATTTCACTTATCTAAACCCACTAGCTCTTTTATTAGTGGTTTAATTTTTCAACTATAGGCTACTAGCCCTTCCTAATCATGCAGCCTCTTTAATATTACTTTTTTTAAGGGTTGAATTACAGGATTAAAAAGATTCATACTTGTACAAAAATGAGCTAAGGTGGGCTAAGATAAAGCAATGCTGCTCCAATACACCCTCAAACTAGCAGTGAAGAAAATATGAAATTGGAAGAGTCTTTTTTTTCACTAAGCTGGTATGTAATGGATGCTCAAAGAGTGTTAGCATCTAAAAGGGTAGAAGGTCCAACAGATTAATACTAAAGTAGACTCTAGATCAACTAAGTACTCGTGGTTTATAACTAGTGCTAATAGGGCGATGCTAGGGTGTCAGTACTAAAACCTAAACTAAGGAGAAAGCAAGAACTTCTACTATGAAATTGAAAAACATAAATTTAAGGCTCGTTTGATAATCATTTATGTTTTCTATTTTTGGTTTTTTTTGTTTTTAATTTTTGGTTTTTGGTTTTTCTATTTTTAAAAAACAAACCATATATGTTTGATAACCATTTTTTGTTTTTTTTTTGTTTTTAAAAACCAGAAAACTAAACATGTTTGGTAACTAGTTTTCTGTTTTTAAAAAGTTAGAAAATTGAAAATACATAATAGAGAGAAAATTCTATGTAGAGTAGAGATGACAATTGTATGGGTGTGAGTGAGGATGCTCTCCCACATTCTCGTTCTCGTGAAAATTTTTAATCCCCGTCTCCACTTCGTTTTTCGGTCTGTGAAATGTTCTCGAGAAAAATTACCGGTTTTATAATTGTTTTTAATTATTTTTAGAATTTAAAAAATAAAAAAATGTAATAAATATATATTAATTATTTAAAAAGTGGAATCAGGAATAGGGTCGGGACATGCATTTCCTATTTTTGGGACTCGACCTTACGGAAATTTTTGTCATCCCTAATGTAGAGACATGAAAATACAAGTTTAGAAGCATGTAAATAAATTTTTGAAAGATGAATTTTAGAGAGATAAATAAAAAGATTTAGAAAAAAATGAGTGAAAGAAAAGTTAAAGACAAAAAGAGAAAAATTTTAGAGAAAAAAGTAAAGTCGAGAGAAAAAGATATGTTAAAGAAAAAAAGAAATTAGAAAGAAAGAGAAAAATTATAGTGAAAAAATTTTAGAGATAAAAACAAGATTCAAAATATAATTTTTAGAGAAACTAAATAAATATAAAGATAAATAAATGTTATAGTGAAAAAAATGAATGAGAAAAGAAGAGATAGTTTTTAGAAGAAAAAATAGATTAGGAAGAGAAAGAAAAGTTATAAAAGACGAAATTTTAGAAAGAAAAAAGTTCGGAAAATATTAAATTTTTAGACAGAGAAATGAAATTGATCCGGTTGAAAAGAAGTATATAAAAAAACATAGAGATAAACATGAGAAAGAGACAAATTATAATAAATATTCAAAATATTAAAATTTTAAAGAGAGAAAAAATAAATTTTTTAGAGATAAACACGAGAAAGAAAAAAAAAGTTGAGTATTAGAATAAAAAATCAGATTTTAAAAAAACTTTGGAGTTCTTACGATTGCACCACCAAAAAGGTTGCACCACCGAAAAGGAAGATGAACCTTGTTGGTATAGATAGTGACTATCAATTCTTTTAAGGCTTTCTTAAGCATTCTTCGATGTTTTGAGGATCCCTCCCATTCGGATGTGGTATCGGTTCATTCATGTACCCCTCCTCTCGGGCGTCACGCAACTGCTTAGGTGTCATAAGTTGGTTTTGCCCTGAGAAATTAGGAGGATAATTTTCTTTTTGATGATATGCTAAAGCATTTGAATTTCCTGATTGCACCTGCCCTCTTTGCTTACCACCTTAGCTAAAATTTAAGTGCTGCTCCACCCCAGGTTGTAGGTATTGGAGTAATGGTTATTCCTAATACCTACAGGGTTCCCTAAGTAAAACAAAGATGCTAGATTTCCCGGGCATGAGTCATAGTGATGCTCCCCTTAGTAATACAAGCATGAAATTTTTTGAACGTTGCTCACATTTGCCTTCGCATTGGATCCCCTAGCAAGAGACATGTTTTCCATCATGAGGTTGCAAGGGTTTTGCAACAGGAAAACACTATTTAAGATCTAAAGATTAAGAACAAGCTGTAGATGAGAAGTTTGCAATCTGAATGAACTTTCTCTCTCGAGCTTAAGGGAGCAAAAACTCGTTCTATTCCATAATAATGTGTGATTACAATATTCTCGCAACGTAAGAACAAGAATAAAAAGAATAATAATGCTGGAATTTTATAAATTTAGGTTTGTGAAAGTACAATGAATAAACACAAGAGAGGAAATTACAGCTACGAAAAACGACTAAGAATTTAAATTAAGATTAAAAAAAGTTCAAAGAACAATAGAATCCTTAATTATGATGAAGAAGAATTCTAAAGAAGCTTACAAACTGATTAAGGAAGGTAGGAAGCTTGATGAAAATGAATGAGTGAAAGCCATAATTTATAGGTAACATGCAGTTGGTTAGGTAGGTGAGAAAAACGATCTCCACCACTATCTTCCAACCCCATTGATTGACTTATTCTAGTTCAAACACTCTCTTTTACACTTGTTTCACATGTATGAAGGCAGAAAACTCATCAAAATACCTTGTAACCTACGTTTCATTAAAGGTAAAAACGGAAGAAAACCAGCTTGAAATAGGCGTCTGATGCCTCCTTTGATACCCCTTCAGAAAATTTTGTTTGGGGGTAAAAATGCCTTGGACACGTGGAGGACGCTCATTGGTGTTTAAGGAATAAAGTGTCCTAAGTCCACCTCGAACTGTCGAGGAGACCAGGTTTGACCAGTAAGAAGACTAAGTATAAAAGCCGAGGTTTGACCTGCTCGAGGTTCGACCTGCTGGGAATCCCGACAGGTTCGATGTAACGCCCCGTGTCCTTCAGGTTAGTTTAGTCTCGAATTAGGAGATTTTCATTAAATTCTAAATTAATTTTAATTAAATTTATGTATATCGTATCGCGCGTGATTGTTTTATCTCAGGTTGGGATGAGTTTTTCTTTGGGTTTGGTTTATGCTGGTTTTTTTTAGTTGGGTTGGTTTGGTTTTAAAACAAAGGGAAAAGATAAAATAAACCCTA
>NW_019104612.1:414700-430189 GCF_001995035.1 Momordica charantia
TAACAAGTCAGCAGCATTCCAATCAGTGGATCTTAGATTCGGGTGCAACTAATCATATGACTGCTTTTCATGATATGTTTACCATGTACTCACCCAACCCGATTGAGACACATGTCAAGCTTGCAGATGGGTCATCGGCCATTATTAAGGGTTTTGGTTCTGTTATTCTTAGCCGAAACATTACATTGCACTCAGTGCTCCATGTGCCTAAATTATGTTGCAATCTAATTTCTGTTCAGAAGTTGACTCATGATCTAAAGTGTCAAGCCTTGTTCACTGACTCTAAGTGTTTGTTTCAGGACTTGATAACGGGAACGACGATTGGCAATGCTGATGGCTTTGAAGGGCTCTACTACTTCAGAGGACCAAGTCTAAGAAATAAACAAGTTCTCCAGGTTGGTAGTGAGTCGAATTCTAGRGAACAACAAATTCTACTTTTACAYCSCYGTTTAGGGCACCCGAGTTTTCAGTATCTTAAACATTTRTAYCCTTCACTTTTTCATAAAGATGACCTTTTTACTTGCGAAGTGTGTCAACTTGCAAAACACTCTCGTACATCTTATCCTTCTGTTGAGTATATACCATCCAGTCCATTCACAATGATTCATAGTGATTTATGGGGGGCGTCTCACATCAAAAATATGTCCGGTAAACGTTGGTTCCTTACCTTCACTGATGACCACATTAGGGTTTGTTGGGTCTATTTACTTAAAGAAAAATCAGAAACTGCATCAATCTTTCGACAGTTTCATTCTCTCATTCATAATCAATTTAATACGAGAATCAAAATTCTTCACACAGATAAGGGGACAGAATATTTTAATCAAACATTGGGAACTTTCCTGTCTCAAAATGGAATCATTCACCAAAGTTCCTGTGTCATTACCCCCCCAAAAAATGGTATAGCTGAAAGGAAAAATAGGCATCTTTTAGAAACAGCTCGTGCTCTCATGTTCACCATTTCTGTTCCTAACCGTTTTTAGGGTGATGCTGTCCTTACTGCTTGTTATCTCATTAATCGGATGCCCTCTTGTGTTCTGAAATTTAACACTCCACTAGAAATCTTACTCACTTTCTATCCGCAAATCTGATCTGTCCTCACAATTCCCCTCAAAATATGTGGATGTACTGCATTCACTCATGTTTATGATCATGAACGTCACAAATTTGAGCCAAAAGCCAGAAAGTGTGTCTTCCTTGGTTACTATCCTACTAAAAAATGCTATAAATGTTATTGTCCATTCACCAATAAATTTTACACTACCATGGATGTCACATTTTTTGAGTCTCAATCTTTTTTCTCCCTCAATTCCCCTCAGGGGGAGACTGAGCCTATTACAAGTAGTCTTGATGGAAATTTTTGGGAGATTGCCGATCTAAATACAAAAATTGAGTCCCCTCAGTCAAAAATACCTGAGATTGATGGTCTAAATACCGAGTCACCTCAGCAAAAAATACCTATCCCGATCATCCCAATTACTCAGATAGAAGAGTCAGTTCCTATTATTTCCTGTAATAATGAAGATGATCAAGTCAACCCAAATCAAAGTGACAAGCAACCTGAGACTCTTGTTTATTCTCGGCGACAAACGGTTCAAAGAGGAGTGGAGCCACCATAGCCTCAACAGCAAAGTCATGAATCCATCTTGTCCTTAGGTACTGAACAATCTACCCCTGTACCTCAAGACAATACTAATGATCTTGATCTTCCTATTGCACTTAGGAAGGGTGTGAGATCGTGTACTCAACATCCAATTGCTCGATGTATTGGTTATAGTCATTTATCTTCAGCAGTTCAGACCTTGGCTCTCAATCTGGAAGCCAATGAGGTACCAAAATCCATTCAAGAGGCTATGAGCAATCCACAATGGAAAAATGCGGTAGATGATGAAATGAAAACTTTGAAGCTTAATGCTACGTGTACAGTAGTTGATCGTCCTCAAGATAAACCAACGGTAGGATGCCGATGGATCTTTACTGTCAAATATAAGGCTGATGGGTCCATTGAAACGTATAAAGCAAGATTGGTGGCCAAAGGATACTCTCAGAATTTTGGGGTAGACTATCAGGAGACAATTGCACCCGTTGCAAAATTGAACACAATCCGTGTCCTCTTGTCCCTTGCTACAAATCTGGATTGGAAACTACAACAACTGGATGTCAAGAATGCATTTCTCAATGGAGATTTGGAAGAAGAGGTGTACATGGACCTTCCTCCTGGATTTGACATTGATAAGTATGATGGGAAGGTATGTAAGCTGAAGAAATCTCTCTATGGTTTAAAACAATCCCCACGTGCATGGTTCAGGCGATTTTCAAAGGCTGTTCGTAAACAAGGATATACCCAAGCTCAAACTGACCATACAATGTTCTATAGGCACTCTTAAGGTAAGATCACCATCCTCATTGTTTATGTCGATGATATTATTGTCACAGGTGACCATCATGAAGAAATAGAGAGACTAAAACAGGCACTTGGAAAGGAGTTCGAAATAAAGGACCTGAGAACACTTTGGTATTTTCTAGGGATGGAAGTTGCAAGGAGTAGAACTGGTATATCTGTATGTGAAAGAAAATATGTACTAGACCTCTTGAAGGAAACCAGAATGCTTGGATGTAAACCATCTGATACTCCAATAAGTCCCAATCATAAGTTGGGAGAGAGCCTAGATGGGGTACCCGTTGATAAAGGGAGATATCAGCGTCTTGTTGGAAGATTAATCTATTTATCCCACACTAGGCCGGATATTGCATTTGCAGTGAGTGTTGTAAGTCAATACATGCATGCTCCTACTGAAGAACACATGGAAGCCGTGTATCATATTCTTAGATATCTTAAAGGAACTCCAGGACTTGGATTATTTTTCGGAAAGGATGATGACAGAAAGATTAAGGTGTTTACAGATGCTGACTGGACATGTTCTGTTCAAGATAGAAGATCTACGACATGATATTGTACCTTCGTATGGGGTAATCTTGTTACATGGAGGAGTAAGAAACAATCAGTTGTTGCAAGAAATAGTGCTGAGGCTGAATTCAGGGCATTATCTCATGGTATTTGTGAGATAATGTGGCTGAAACTCCTTCTCTAAGAACTCAAGATCAGGTTTGATAGTTCAATGGAAGTCTATTGTGACAACAAGGCTGCAATTGCTATTGCACACAATCCAGTGCATCATGATCGTACTAAACATGTTGAGGTTGACAGACATTTTATCAATGAGAAGATTGAAGAGAAAATTATAAATCTGATGTATGTTCCATCATCAGATCAAGCTGCAGATATCCTAACAAAATGACTCTTGAGACCCGTGTTTGAAAGGTTGTTGATCAAGCTGAAACTGTTCAATCTGTATAGTCCAGCTTGAGGGGGAGTGTTGAATTAGTTAGAAGTTAAGATTATGTGGACTTAGTTAGAAGTTGTTTTAAAGTTGTTTAGATTTTGTGTTTAAATTAGCAAATAAATCTCCTTTTTTGTTAGGAAAGTTAGGAGGTTATTCCTAGATTTTGTTTCCTCTTGTAACCTATAAATAGTGCCTCTATTCCACATCTTTAATCAATCAATTTGAGGATTTATTTTTTCTCTCTTTTCTCATGTATGTCTCTCTGGTGTCTCTATCCTTAGTTTATATATATATATATATATATATATATATATATATATATTTAAATTATTATTTTTATTTAGTTGTTTTCTTTATTTTCTCAAAAAATATAAATTTATGTTTTAAAAATTATTTTTTTAAAAGATAATTTGTTCTTAGAATTTAAAAAAATAAAAAGAAAGAGTTTTATTAAATCTTTATCTTTTTATATTATCCTTTTTAAATAAGGATTGATTAGGGTTTGTTATAAAAGCCCTTAAACCTTAGGTTTTAATTTCTTAAACTGTTAGACCTAGTTTTTTCTTCAAGATAAAAAGAAAAGGAAAGAAGAATAATTTTGGTATTTTCTCTCAAAGATCGGTAAGTTTTTTTATTGCTCATTTTTTTAGTTTTATTCTTCTTAATCTGTAATTCTTTAATTCAGTTTATTGGGATAAGTTTTGAGATCTTTGCTTTAATAATAAAAGATTTTAAGGATTTTTTACCTTAAAAATTTTCCAGAATTTTTGGTTTGAATCTTTTTGTTTATGAGACTGTTTTTGGGCTATTTTGAGACTCTTTTTGCATAAAAGTTTACCTATTTGAGCAGTTATGCATCTTTGGAAGGTGGCGGGAGCGTTGCAAAGACCGAACAGCATCCTCCGGAACGCAAATGTCCCATAGGGACATGTGAAACTGGTCTTTTCTTGGTCCTCCTGTGCTATTGTAATCTGGTTGTAACCAGAATACCCGTCTAGGAAGCAATAACACTCCTTCCCTGCAAGACGATCAAGCATTTGGTCAATAAAGGATAATGGAAAATGGTTTTTTCGAATTACCTTATTTAGGCGATGGTAGTCCATACACACTCTCCAACTAGTCACCATCCTCATTGGAATCAACTAGTTGTCATCATTTGTAATCACCATCATACTCCTTTCTTGGGAATGCATTGAACCGGGTTAACCCAGTTGCTATCAGAAATGGGGTAGTCACCCCAGCGTCTAACCATTTTATGATCTCCTTCTTGACCACCTTTTTCATTTTGTGGTTAAGCCTCATTTGAAACTCGATAGAATTGGTGGCTCCTTTTTCTAGGATGATTTTTTGCATGTAAAAAGTAGGGCTAATTCCTCTAATGTCCACTATGGTCCATCCAATAGCCTTCTCGTACTTCGATAAAACCTGCAAAAGCAAACATTCATGTTCATTAGTTAAGTAAGAAGAAATGATAACTGGCAAAGTATCGTTTAAACCCAAATAAGCATATTTTAAATTAGAAGGTACGGGTTTCTTCTTCAATTCTGGAGGTTCAATGATGGAAGGTTGCAAGGTCTTCAAATCCGCTATAGTTGGCTGCAAAAACTAAAAATGCTCAAATTGGGGCAAAATTGCGCTAGGCTTATTTTTCTACAGCCTCCAAATAGGCTTATAAGTCTTCCACAATCATTTCCTAGAGTTCCTTCATGATTGCCGCTATTGCAGAGCAGTCTTCGACTTCATCCGGGAGACGCATCACATTAAGGATATTGAAGGTTACCTGCTCATCATTGAACTTCATCTTGATTTCTCCTTTTCTAACACTGAATACCATATTTCCAGTAGCTAAAAACGACCTCCCTATAATGATTGACACCTCAAGATCTGCTTCACAATCCAAAATTATGAAATCGGCGGGAAAAAATAAACTTATCGACTTTAACAAGTACATCTTCTACTTTTCCTTCCGGTTTCTTTATGGACCTATCAGCTAGTTGTAAAGTGACAGTAGTGGGACAAGCTTCTCCTATATTTATCTCTTTAAACACATAAAGAGGCATAAGATTAATGCTTGCTCCTAAGTCACACGATACTCTTCTTAGGTTCTTACCTCCTATTGAGTAAGAGATACTAAAACTATCTGGGTCCTTACATTTAACGGGCAATGGATTTCCTAGAGCATCACTACTACACTTTGTTAGGGCTACTGTCTCATGTTCTCCTAACTTCTTACACCTATAATGATATCATTCAAAAACTTGGTGTAGTTAGGCATTTGTTCTAAAGCATCTATGAGAAGTATATTTATATGCAACTATTTTAGAATCTCAAAAAACATCTCAAAATGACTATCCTGATTTTTTTAACTAGCCTTTAGGGGAAAGGTGGAGGAATCATAATATTACCTACTTGTGGAGTAGTGTTGGGCACTACTTGCTTACCTTTATCCGCCTTCTTACCTTTTTCTTTTGAAGTTACGGGTTCTGCTTTCTCTTCTTGTTGTGGATTGGAGGTGGATGTACGGACAGGTGTAACTGCATCAGTTCCTTCAGCTAGAAGTGAGGGTCATTCATAACTTAGTCCGCTTCTCGTGATAACCGCCTTACAGTGCTATTTTCCCTCACGGTCTCGCTTCGGGTTCTCTGTGTGTCTAGGGAATGTACCTTGAGGTCTAGATTTTTGGTTATTTGCTATCTGCCTCACTTGCATCTCTAAGTTTCTTATCACAACATCAGTTCGTCATGAACTCTTTTGTTGTAGCTTCACTTCTTGTCATGAATTATTTCATCATGGCCTCAAAACTTGCATTGCTACTACCTTGTTGAGTGTTATTTTGAGCTCTTTGTTGATTGTATTGTTGTGACGGCAACGCAGATTGAGTAGGAAAACCAGGAGAAGTGTAGTTTTGCTTATATTGTTGAGCGGGTGCTTGCGCACTGCTACCGACTACTCCTTGGTTACTGAAAGAAAAGTTTGGATGGTGCCTACATCCAGGGTTGTAAGTGTTTAATATGGATTGAAATTCCACTGGGCACCTTGACCTACACAAAAAACGGACGCTGGATTAGTTGGACAGTTCTCATACAAGTGGTTATCACCACAATAGACACAAGATATATCTTAAATTTGAAAAACGGGAGAGGGTTCAGGCATTGTCGAAGTGGCGGTTTTGGTTTCCTTCTCCACTGTCATTTGCTTTAACATCTGGTTCATAGCCGCCATTTGGACTAACATTGAAGCGACTATGTCCAACTCAAAGACTCTGGCTGATACTTGCTTCTTTGGCAGTGATCTTCCTATTTCACCTTGGTCAGTAATGTCTGTCATCTTATTAAAGATGTCAACGATATCATTTACTGACTTTTCTACAATGAGCCATTCGCTGCGGTGTTCAACATCATCCTCGATGAACGATCCAATCCTTTATAGAACTGTTCAATCTACACACATGTGGGCAATCTATGGCTCAAGCATCTTTTCAGTAACTCCTTAAAATGCTCCCAAGCTTTTTATACTGGTTCATTCTCCTTTTGTCGGAAAGACACAATGTCTTCTCGAAGTTCTATGTTCCTGGTCAAAGTGTGGTGCTTTGCCAAAAATTTCTCCATCAGTTCTAGCCACGTGTTGATAGAATTTGGTTCTAGAACGTTAGCCAAGTTCGTGCACCGTCCCTAATAGAAAAAGGAAACATTTTTAATCTTAGTGCATCCTCAGAGACACCAGGAAGTTGAAATGCATTAGCTATTTCAATAAAGGATTTGAGATGGGAGTAAGGATCTTCGTTAGTCAGTCCTCCGAACTGGTCTATCGTTTGTAACATCTGGAACATGACTGACTTAAGCTTGAACTGTGCGGCTTGGGGTAAAGGATTATTTATCCCTAAATTTAGGTTGTGGAACCCATGAGTGACATAGTTCCGCAATGGTACATCTCGATTATCTGCTAGAAGGATCGGATTTGGAACTTCTCCTACTCGATTTGCTACTCCTTCACCTGCCATATCTCCATCACAGGTGGATTTTGTTGAGGTGGAGGATCTTGTGGATTTCTATTCATCTGGATGGTCTCTTCTTCAACTTTTTTCTCTTTTTGATTTTTTTTTATCTTTTCTCAACCTCTGCTCAAGCCTTATCCTCTTAAGGGTTTTTTCAATCTCTGGATCAAAGTTAACCAACCAGACCCTATGCTTATACAGAACTCCCTTAAAGGTTAGATATAACAATTAAGTCTAATGACAAAGGTATGCAACAATAGCACATGAAACAATTCAATTGAAAAGAATATGGTTTTGAAAAATAAGTCCCCGACAACGGCGCCAAAAACTTGTTGGGACTTTCTCTACCTTCAAAAAGATTACAGACTCGTGCAAGCACACACGGTCACAAGTAATACTTGGTAGTAATCCAAGGTCGAATCCTCATGGACTTTTTACTTTCAAAACAATTCTAAAGAAGTGAATAGTTCAAATATGCAATTGTGATTTAGGAAGAAAAATGTGATGAAATGTTGTCGTTTGGGGTTTTAACTATCATGAAATTTAATAAAACTCAACCTCATTGCTTCCTACCTTAGTCTTGATGCAAAACATGGAAAACACATTATTTGGAGAAATTGTGCCAGGCGCAATTCCTGACTTTTCTTGGGATTTGAGTTCTACTCTTTCACTACCGCTTTTGGTTGCTGCAGAAGCTATAGGGTAACCTACAATCATATGCCTATGTGTGATTACAATCCTAGAGAATATCTACCAACTCACTTGCATTATGGGTCAAAGGGTCTATGTCTAGGACCATGGTTTATGTGCTTATGCCTAAATCACATCCCATATTGGTTTCCTATTATTTTACCTAACTCACCTTTTCCAAGGTTGGGCTTTGGTGTATATATCAAGTTCCCACTGGCCAAATGGAAAAAAGACGTAAAGAGAAGTTTTTAGAAACCAACCCAAAAAAGTGCCAGGAGTAGTTCTGGACAAATCCCAAGCGTGTTGACAATCAAATCATTTTGACTAAAGCATTCCACAAAGAAGTTGATAACTAATTTAGAACATAATTAAAGGAAAATAAATGCATGAAAACATAAAGAAAGTATTTTTCATTGAATTTAAATAAATAAATAAGTCGTACAATGAGTTCTAGCTTGACCCTCTTCTCTATCGAGTGTGAAGGGAGTTGAAACTCACTAAACAACTTTAAAAGAACAGAATGAACAAAGAACGAAAGTAAGAACTTGAATTAAAAGCAATACAAAAGGTAAAAGCGTGAAAATTAAAGAAATGAACAACTAGAACATAAACATAAACCCTAAAAACGTGTTCTACAACTAGAGAGCAACTAAAAGAAGATTAAATGAAGCTTGAAAGGGATTCTTTGCTGTTGGAGGGATGTCTTCCTTTTATAGCACCATAGGTTGGTTGAAACTCCCCTCCATTTTAGGTGGAAATGGGTTGAGATTCAACTAACCACCTCCCTTAGACTTGGGCTCACGGTTTGAACATGTGGGAAATGTCCTCCTTGTGCTTCATTAATCAAAACGTGCGTTTTGACATTTTGTCCTCCAAAAAATGCGCCATGAACAATTCTGCAAACACAGATTTTTGTTATTTTTCTTCCAACTTTGATCGCATTTTTCTCATATTTTTCCTAAAGTAACATTGTTTGACCTTTATATAGAAATAATCTATACATGTTCAACTTTAAGAATATGTGGTCCTTTTCGGGAAATAATGATGGGAAAGGGGTAAAAAATGTGGTTAAACAGGATAACTGACACATGTTTCTGTATTAAAAAGTCAACCCTAACAAGTCACTATGAGGGTACAAGACCAAGAGAGAAATTTTTCGGTGTATGAGTCTATGAAATACCCCATAGAAGTTGATGAGTGTTTTGCGCTGAGGTGTTGGATGAAGTTGAGGGAACGAATGCAAGTCCGGAATTTCTGCTTGAGAACCAAGAGTCGGAATAGGAAACCATGTTGCAAAAAGTTGAAGATTTCTATTATGAAGTGCTTTCTATGAGCTCAAAAACATATGCATGCTGGAGAACTACTCAATGCTCAAGAGAATCCGAAAAATAGTGCTTGAAGCCCCGAGACAAAAAAGGAGAGGCAGACCTTTAGGCAATATCCTAAAAATAGGGCAAAAGCTGACTACCAGCCTAAAGACCGGCAGTTCTCGAAAAACATTCAAAGATATACCACAACTGTACAAGTAGAGCATATCTTGATGGAAATCAATGACAAGAATCTCCTCAGGTGGCTAGGTAAAAGACAACAGGGAAATTTTCACTGAGGTTAAAGCCACTACTGTTTATTCCATAAGGAAGCTGGACACAACACTGCTGAATGTGTTCGCTCGAAAGAAGAAATCGAGACCCTGATACCACAAGGGTATCTTCAAGAGTTTGTAGATAGAAGAGGAAGAGGCAATCACCTTCCTACGCATGATGGACTGCTAGCAAACAAGCAGCCCGATCCGCGTGAGATCCGGACAATATTTGGCGGACAAGCTGGAGGAGAATCTAGTAGAAAGAGAAAAGCTCGGGCTAGACAAACATGACATGAGCCTTATGACCACATCGTCTACACAACCGCATCAAGGCCTTCTAAATTCACTATATGCTTCAACCATTCCGATGGGCAAAGTCTACACCAACTGCACAACAATGCTCTAGTAATCGTACTTCCTATTGACAATATCCAAGTACATCGCATACTGGTGGATGGAGGCAGCTTAGCTAATGTCCTCGCATTGCAAATATTTGATGCTATGAGGATCGACCAAGAAAGATTGGAAATATGCACCACTCCCCTAGTGGGATTTCATGGGGAGCGAGTTTACCCAATGGGAAGCATCGAATTATCAATCTCTTTGGGAGAAAGCCCGTGTATCCTCAATAGGTTAGCGTGCTTTTTAGTTGTCGATTTAGATTTAGTATATAATGCTATCCTGGGACGACTCACTATACATAGTTAGGAGGCTGTACCGTCCCATTTACATCAAGTTATCAAGTTTCCAACCCCATAGGGAGTAGAGAACGTATAAGGAGAGCAACACATTGCTCGTGAATATTACTATATCACTCTACGCCTTGAACCCGTCATATGAAACTTGAAACCACTAAAATCAAGCATCGATACTGAAAAGGAAAGCAAACTTTCTAATATCCCAACACTTGTTCCACTCAATCGAGATAATGATACACTACCATATCAACCAAAAAGCCCTAACAACACTTGTAGAGAGCCCGCAGAGGCAATAGAAACTGTACCAATACTTTCCAAAGAACAACGAGTTAGGATTGGTACACAAATGGGATAAGAACCCAAAGAAAAATTAATAGCCTTTTTTAGACATAATGCTGATGTATTCACTTGATCACATGGCGACATGCCAGAAATGGATCCCCAGGTGATAGTTCACCAACTAAATGTGAATCCAAATGCCAAACCTATGATCCAGAAACGGAGACCGTTCAACGCTGAGCGAAGCCAAGCTATATCAGATGAAGTGGTAGAACTCCTTAATGCAGGATTTATACGCGAAGTGAATTATCCACAGTGGCTGTTCAACGTAGTCATGAAGAAACCTAATGGACAATGACGAATATGTGTCGACTTCACGGATCTCAACAGAGCCCACTGAAGAGATAGTTTTCCCTTACCACGAGTAGATCAATTGGTGGACGCCACGACCGGTCACGAAATGTTAAGCTTCATGGAAGCTTATTCTGGATACAGTCAGTTAGGAATGCACGAGCTTGACCAGGAAAAGACATCCTTCATAATAGAATGAGGACTCTACTGTTATCGGTGATGGAGAAAATACATACATGCGCAGCGGAAGTGAGCAAGAGTCGAAATAACAATCTAGATGCATAATACAACCTAGGATTAAACATGCATGATTATACATTATGATGCTTAGACATAAGTAGAGAAAAATACAAACCTTTGTAGCTTTTCAAAAATCTTCAAATAGCTCCAATGAAGGACCACCAAGAGATCTTCCTAGCTATTCTCAAGGCTTGGAATAGAGTGGTGRGACTCTTTTTAGAGAAGGAAAAAATTAGAGAAAAGTGGAGCTAAAAGGAGTTATGTAAGCTTTTTGAAAACACATCAAATGGCCAAAGGTTCCAAGAGATCTTGATGTTTGAACAAAAGCCTTCTTAAATAGGCAAATTACATGCAACTCTTGCATGTCAAAGTTCACCAAAAGCTTACAACACATATTCCACTCATGCATGGCATGACTAAGTGTCAAAATGCATGTCTAAGTTCASCAAAAGYTTACAACACACATTYCACTCATGYATRRCATSRCTAAGTGTCAAAAAGTGGATTTTTGAGATTATTTAAATGTTCCACTCAACAAGTTAGTGGAATTTTCCACCAACTTGGTTAAAAACATTATTTTAATCTACTTTAGTCAACATTTGACTTTCTCTTGTCAAAGTCAACTATTTGACTTTTTCCAAAATCCGATGTTTGATGAAATCCATGCCTCCGATTATGAATCCGCATTCACAATTTTAATATTTAAATCCTATTTAAATATTTTGTCCAAATTTCTCAAATTGATATCATATATCAATTACTTAATCATATCTCATATGATTAACCTAATTCGTACGATTTGAATTATTCCTTCAAATTATTCCATGTTTATTCCTATATGAGCTAGCCGGGGGACCTTATAGACCTACAGATCATGAGCTCCAACGATCCGAGATTAGCTGGTTAAGCTCTTTAACCTAGTTAACCAACAATCGTTAACTACGCGGTCACTCCACTAAAGCCCGTAGCTGCACTCTCCTCACTATAGATATATTATGTTCATTTGATATAACCATGATCGGTAAGTCGACCCTTCACAGGTTGTTCGTAATTACAGCTGGGTCAAAATACTGATTTACCCATATAATTACCTCTTGTTCCTTAAGTCCCACTAATCCTCTGATGAACAATGATTTGTAGTCCAACTATCAAATCAAAAAATCCTCTCAAACATTTTGATGAGGGTGGCGCCAATTGTTCAAGACCTGGATTCAGCCCTTAAGAGAACAACCTCTCTACTATCCCAAAATTGGGTAGGAGTGAATTCCTTCTTGCACCCTATGTCCCTAGCTATCTATCGGGTCTTACCCCTGAAATGGGAGGCTTATTGAGCCAGCGCTGTTGAGCTGCTCTCACCCATGCAGATCTAAGGATAATCCCGAGTAAACAGAAGTTCATAGTTAGCTCAGGATTAAGATCGAGTTACCTAGGCCATCAAAGTTGAAATAGTCAGTTTCAAACAGTAAACGGTGTTATAAAGTAAAAGTGACTATCTCATGGTCCGGTCTTATGCAAACTCTTTGCACGGGACACCCCCACTCGCATGTCTTCACATGAACGAATTAGGATCACATCGTTTGTACTAGCTACAAAGTGGGTCGCATCCATAGTGTCCCGAGAATAAGGCGCCCAACCTTATTCCTATACTATAGACCATTTAGACTGTTAACTCAAACTTGATCCATATTTATGTCTCTTACATAGAGTTTGAGTCTCAGGTAACAGTCTAGGATCCTTTATTTTATTGGATTTAGATATAGTAAGAACATTTTATTGGATCAATAACTACTTATTAATTAAAACCTTCAATAACAACTTTATTGAATGATAAAAGTATATCTGTCATTTTCAAACTATGAGTTTTAGGACATAAAACCCAACAATCGGGTCTAACAAACGCTGGAGCAACCTACCACAGGTTAGTAAATAAGATGTTTGCACCTTTAATTGGTAGTAATATGGAAGTCTATGTGGTGACATGTTGGTAAAAAGTCGACTGTCAAACCAACATGAGAATGACCTAACAGAAGCTTTTAACATCCTACGAAAATATCATATGAAGCTGAACCCCAACAAATACACTTTTGAGGTATCTTCCGGCAGATTTTTAGGATATCTGGTTCATCAGAATAGGATCGAAGCCAATCTAGCCAAAATTCGAGCAGTAATGGAGATGACATCACCAAAAAATTTACGCCAATTTCAAAACCTTAACGGAAAAATCGCGGCGTTAAATCGATTCATATATCGAGCCACTGATTAGTGTTTGCCATTTTTACAGATTCTTAAGAGAGGCGGTCAATTTGAATGGACCGACCAATGTGAGAAGGCATTTGTACAACTTAAAGAGTACCTCAACCATGTGCCCTTGCTGGCAAAACATTCCTTGGGAGATGAGTTATTTTCATACCTCGCCTTCTCAAAAACAGCAATAAGTTTTGCCTTGGTCAAGGAAGAAAATGAATGCCAGGTACCTGTGTATTATACTAGCAAGGCATTAGTCGATGCCGAGACCCGCTACACGCTAGTTGAAAAAATGGCATTAGCGTTAATAGTGGCGGCTGGGCGACTGAGACCCTATTTTTATGCCCACACCATCCACTTACAGACCTCCCACTAAAACAGGTCTTTCAGAAGCCCGAAACTTCGAGACGATTAATGAAATAGGTTGTGGAACTAGGGGAATATGACATACAATATAAGCCTCGAACAACTGTTAAAGGGCAGACAATCACCGACTTTATCGCGGACATAAATCCTGGATTAGCACCACGAAGTGAAGATATCCATCTTGGCACCCATAACAGCCACGCAAGAGTTGTACTCCTATCACCTGCAAAGAAATGCATGGAAGCTGCATTAAGCTTTAGATTTAAAACTTCCAACAATAAAGCTGAGTACGAAGCCTTAATTGTCGGACTCCAAGCAACACGAGGACAAGGTGTTAAACATTTGCTTGTCCATAGTAATTCCATGGTCGTTAACCAGGTTAGTGGAGAATATCAAGTACAAGGGGAAAGACTAAATGCCTACAAAAAGCAAGTGTAGCAATTGTTTGCCGAATTCCCAAAATGGGAGATTCGGCAGATTCCTCGATCATAAAATAGAAAAGCGGATGCTTTATCTCAATTGGCAACTACTTATCAGACCAACGTTGGTCAGACTATCCCTGTGACATTCATACTGCAATCTAGTACAGAAAAGGCCCTCGACGTCCACACCATGAATGTCCCGGGCTATGACTCATGGATGTGTTCGATCATTAAGTATCTTAATACAGGTGAGTTACCTACCAACATGATCGAGGCCCATCGATTACGGCGATAAGCAACCCAATACACCATGATCCATGATATATTGTACAAACGAGGATATTCACAACCACTGCTAAAGTGTCTGGATCAAGAGGAAGCTGAATATGTGATGCAGGAAATTCACGAAGGAATCTGCGGTAATCATTCATGGGTGCTGTAACGCCCCAAAACGTTTCACGCCATTCTAGGTAACGTTACTTAAACCCCCTGTCAATTATTATTCTCTAAACCCGAGATCAACGACTCCCTGTGTAATATTTATATAACATAAAGCCTCATCTCTGTTCAATACTTCAAAATTAAAACAAAAATAAAACATCAAATCTATAAATTTTGATCCAAGCGTCCTTCGTGGACAACATCACAAGGCAAATCCATTATTTCAATTAAAAGAGTTGAATGAATGGAAGAGATAAGTGAAACACCTATCCCAAGTCAAAGTAAACGATAGGTGGAAAACTCCCCAACAGTCAAATAGGACTAGTATTTTAATTCTAATCAATAATGCATAATCCATCTAAACCTAGGCTAACGAAAACAACTACGCAGCCTATGGTCCTCTCCTGTCATGCCTCCTCCACGTCATCGCCATGGTCGCCAACGAACTCTCCGCCTGAAAACAACAATTGTAGAGGGGGGGTGAGTATATAAAATATACTTCGTAAGTAGCCCTCACCAATCACACACGAACATCATGCTCAAAAACCATAAAGAGAACATACATCGTCATGCTCTATCATTACAGTATACGAACAACCATAGACATACTCTATAATTACATTATACATTCAACCATAAACATGCTCTATAAGACCCGACGCTAACCACAATCATATACAAATTAACTACAGTCCACGTGGCACCCTAGCACTTCAAGCAACTCTATGTTCATTTCAGCTATTCAAGCTTTCCAAGGTCATTCTGTTGGTAGTGTCGACCCCTGACCATTTATACCCAGAGCCCCGACACTAGTGCATCGACCCTCGACCATTTATAC
>NW_019104612.1:465134-491538 GCF_001995035.1 Momordica charantia
CCTAAAACTAAGATATCTCTCATAATAGACATATTAGGGAATGTCTTAGGACTTTGAACTTGCTTAGACATAAGTCAAGTGAAAAGCGTAGTCGTGGGTTCCTAAAGTAAAATGCATATCGTCCTTAGCGTACCCTTGATTCTTTGTTGGCTAACTTGAAGTAATTCGGGCTAGGTTTTACCATTATAAGACCAAATCCCAAATCCAAAACCATTATTTGTGACCACTTCCCATTTTACAAGAATCACTCATTTCAACGTTCACTATTCATTAAAACTTTAGAGTTTGGAAATTATTTAGAAGTCCTTGAGGATCGATACTTGGATACTCCATCCATTTTATATTACTCTGCCAGGTGTGCGCTTGCATCTATAGAATTGTTACCACGCTTAGTGCGTACGTTCAGCATAACCCCAGTCAGTATTGCTACTGCCATGACATTGTCTACGAACGGGGTGCCCGACCCATTGCGTGGTTCTTCTTCATTTGGTACCTTATCGGGTAGCTATGATGTTTACTTAATGTGGCGCCTAGACGTTCCTCAACAGAGATTTGGCAGCGATGGTTGAGGAGATCGTACATATCCAATTGTCCTTAGTTTTCATGTTCTTTTATTCGGTTCTCCATGAATTCCCGCAGGTCGTTGGTATCCATTCCCTCTAAGTCTGTTCGTGACCATGTCTGGTGATATCGTCAGTTGTTTGGAATTCGAGCCATGGGGGAATTGACACTATTAGAAGGATTTTTGGGTCGGTTGTTTCCTCCCAGGGTTAGTTTCTCCTAAGGATTTGGAAGCGAGCTTGTTCGCGATTCGTCTTCTCCTTCTATAGGAGCCTTTCCTTTGACTGGATCTCAAACAGGTGGTCCCTGAGAGGGGAAACTGGGGCAAATTACTGGGTGTCCTTTTTGTTTTAACAGATCCAGAATTTGGGTCATATCTCCCTTTAGTCCCTACACATCTCGGTTAATTTTGGTGAACTTACTTCGACGTCATCGGGCAACTTCGGTGTCCTCTCCGAAATGGGTAGTCATCGTGATGTTCTCTTGTGCCTTCCTAGCACCCTAAACCGGACGTCGGAAAGTTTGCTAGGACGCCATGTCTCAGGCTAGGATGTTGCATTCATCCGGAATCCTTAGTTTCTTCTGAAATAGTATGGGTATCATTCGGGTCCATGCTGTGATCTTCAATTTTGGGAGTTTTGGACAGTCAGTCGCCACAGACGGCGCCAACTGTTGATGCAATTTTTGGGAACTCGGGTCGGGTCGAGCTTCTTGATAAATAACCCAGGGAATCAGCCATCGAACTTTTGGATAAATATTTGATTTGAAAATCTGGAGAAGCTTGGATCTGCAATAAGAAATAAAATAAGAGAATAAACACCGGTGTGGTGTCGGCCGACCACACTCCGATGCTTAAGTCAGTTGATGAGCTATAAGCGGGGAATAGAGAAAATGAGCAAATCTTGAGTTAATTGCTTGAGAGAGCATGACATACCTCCCTTCTATTTATAGGTTTTTGTGGTAGTGTGAACAGGTGTTGGAAAAGTCAATGAGGTTTGTCAAAGTCAGTTGTCGCTCTATAATTGGCTCTATGGTGACGACTTTGTTGGTAGTGGTCAAAGAAAGTGGTTGAAAGAGGAGGGTGCGACCCAATGGRCCGCACAAAATCGATGCCCACCACTCTAAGGCAGCGGGCCCGCCCAATTTTTCCCCTTCCATGTGCAGTTGGGAGGGGGTGTCGCATGTCATGCATTTTGCAACCACCGCACCTTATGTGTGCTGGTTTTTTTCAATTAGTTGGGCCCACTTTCTAACTTTATGGGGTGCCAAGTTCCTTTTAATTCCTCCAAAAAWTTTTTTTTTTGTCATAAATAATATTTATTTTTAATACATATATAATTGTTTTATTAAAATAAATTAAATTTATGTTATAAATGTTTTTTAATGTAATTATATTCTAAATGTCAAGTATGAAAAAATAAATAAATTATCAAACACAATCTTTAAAAAAAAAAACTATATTTAAAAATTATTTTCTACCCTCATTTTCTCTCCTATGATCATGCTCAAATTTTGAAATTAGAACATGTTGAGATCATATTCTTTTTCAAAATCTAAGATGTATAAAGTAAAATATATATTTTTGAAAATATTTCTTTTAAGAAATATTAAAGCATATGAAAGATTTATTAGGGTAGAAAGTAAGTAAAAACAAAATTCTTATTGTTAATATATATAATCAAAATCGTTAAGCTATTATTGACCAAGATCACACCCAAATATTGGTAAACTCAAAAAACCAATATATGCATATGTATTGTAAAAAATAAGCTTTTCGAGAGTTGTTACTTTTTCTTAGGTGTAGTTTCAATTTTGTCTCACTAAATTTTTAAAGTTCCAATTTAATCTCAATTGCTTAGTAAATCCCATAAATCATCCAAGCCAGTACTAAATTGACACTTTTTTTTACGTGATAATAGGTTGATGTTCATTTTCTATTTCGCCAACTGTCAATTGGTGGTTAGGGTGCTTAGTTAAAAAAAATAAAAATAGAAAAAAAGTTGGAAACAAAATAAGTAGTTTTTTGAGTGAATAAAAGTAAGTTTAGGGATAATTATGATGTTCAACCAAATTCATAAGGACTAAATTAAAGCCATAAAAATTCTAAGGACAAGATTAATGTTGTGTCTGGCATTTGGAGATTGACAAAAATGATTTCAAATTACAAAATTTTAAAATAGGTAAATGATTTCAAATTTCTAATTGCGTTAGGAACTAAATGAATTTGAAACTTTTGAAATTAAAAATTATTGTTTAGATGTTTACGAGAAAGAAAAATAAAGTATAACATTTTACTGCGATGTCCTTATAATTTTACATGATATTGTATAAATAATTAATAATAATATAATGATTTAATATTAAATAGTACTATGCACTACATATAAAAATGAAATTATTTAATCAAATTAACTTAATAAATTAAAACAAAAACAAAAAACAAAAACATTTTGACATTAAATCATAAACTTTTCATTTAAATTAAACATTTCTATTTTATCACCTTTTGATTCCTACTAATCAACCCATCAACCTTTCTACCTTCCTAAATGGCACATATTACCCAAACCTCCACTAATCAACCCACACATCAAAAAGCCACCATACCTCATTTGTTAGAAAAAAAAAACCACACATCCAACGAACCTTTAAACCTTCCTAAATTACACACTACACATTCGTAATATATATTGTTTGGGGTTAAAATACCTTGAACACGTGGAGGACAACCATTGATGCGCAGAAGATGATTAGAGGGCCAGGTCCACCTCGAACCGCTAAGAAGAAGTGAGACTAGGTGTGAAGGCCGAGGTGTGACCTAGTTAGGGTCCGATCTACCGCGAGTCCCGGCAGGTCCGATGTGAGAAAAGTAACCGTCGGACGCGAGATTGTCGGGTGTAACCGTCGCGAGATTGTCGGGTACGCCACCCATAAATAGAAGACTTCATTTCACACTCAGGTATGAATCTGACCTCGAATGAACTTGAGAGTCCGACCTATACTGACTTGAGCGTCGGAGTGCTTACCTTTTTGTGCAGGTCCACTCAGGAGTTCTGGTCGGGCCGGAGACCGAGTTCGAGCTAGATTTAGAAAAATACAGTTGTGCACATCTTTGCATAAAGATATATATATATATATATTCTCTTTTTATCCCGTTGTTTAAGTAAGTGCAACACGCGTGTCATTAAATCTTAGATATTTACAACACTATATTTATATGTGGTTTTTTCACACACTTTATTGATTTTGTTTATTGAATTTTCCCTTGTAATAAGGAAAGAGGGTTTGTGTTTAAATTTTTTATTATGTTAGATTTTTCCATCCAAATAAATAAATAATCAACCACTTTTCCATATTTATTATTATTATTTATTTTGAATTCCACCTGTTTATGCAAAAATTTGCACAAGGTTTCACCTAGTCAAGGTCGAACTCGGAAGTTAATAAACTCGAATCTCCTCAGACTTACCTGATTCCATCCAAAATCTTGAGTCGACCCTCTTAAAAGATAGGGGAAACATTTGCGTGCTAAAATGACCACCATTCGTGGCATTCTTGGCTTGGCTGCAATAAAAAAATTGTCCTTATTTCAATCAACTTGACGTGAAGAATGCCTTTCAGCAACATAAGGGAAGCAAGGATCCGCAAGAATCTATTTCTATTCAGCCTCCTCTAACTCCAGGTTGATCTTCTCCGAGGAATCTTAACTTGGTATGCAAGCTCAAGAAAGCGATTTACGGATCTATATGCTTCGATTGGCTAAAGCAGGCACCAAGAGCTAAGAAGGGGGCCTACTTGAAGAAATTTAGCTCGTTTCTCACTGCTTTATTTTGGATAAAGGGTTCCGGCTACAGTGGAACCATGCGGATTCTGACGCACAATTCAGTAAGCAGCTTGGACATAATAAGAAGTTCGAGAAGAAATTTAATACCTGAGGTAGGAATGAGGCCCTCTATTTATAGGCGCGGTCCGACAGACCTCACGACTGGCGGTTATCTTTGTCGTTTTACAAATCTAACCTCAGGTCGAACCATTCAACGAGTAAGAAAATAGGTTAAAGTGACTAAGCTTTCACCTCAATTGGTTTGAGATGGAGATGCCAATTTGAACAATCCTACTGAATCATTGTCCTCCACATGGCGCAACAATTTCCACTACCAAACATTGGCCCCTCTCTTGTCAGGTTCGAGATCGACCTGGCAGAGAAATTTTTTCACGAATAATTGTTCGGTGAGGTGACTTCCAATTTCAAGGTGTAAAACTTAAACCGTTGGAGAAGTGGAGAGATCGAGCTGACAACTATCGATGTACTCGAGTGTTCCATCGCTTAATCTCTCGAAAAGATCTCAATCGTTGTTTCTTGGGCACGTGTACGTTGAAGATTAATTTTCGGAGTGCTATAAATAGCCCCACATCTTATATCTGCGTTTTACGCTTTCTAGTACTTTGGAGCCCAACCTGATCAACTTGAACTTTGCTTTAAGTCAGTCTCTTTTTTTCCTACTCTTTCGTTTTCGATATTATTACTTTCACGATGTCGAGCTCGTCCAATAGCACTTCTTCTATTAGCAGTTTGTCTAGTAGTCTAAATTGATCTAAATTGTCCCACTAGTAGGTTGTCCCCTAGGAAACCTCAATCTAACGAGGACTTAACTGAGGGTTTAGTGGCCAAGCTTGAGGAGATAGAAAATTTTCGCTTTTCAGATGATGAGGAGGACGATGGTGATGCTTCGACCTCGGACCAAGGCCTGAGTTCCCCTTGAGAATGCTTGAAAATTATCTCAGTCCACTACGTAAGCGGTTCCATATTCTAGATTCTATCCTTCTTCGCTTACCTCAAGCTGGAGAGAGAGCTAACAATCCTCCGGAGGGATGGGTCACTCTCTATTTTAAAATGTTTGAGTACAGGTTTCGACTCCCCGTCCTTTCGTTCAGGAGTTTTTAAGTTGGACCAGCCTCGCATCTTCCCAAGTGGCCCCCAATGGATGAGGTGTCGTTTTTGCCTTGGCGATTCTTTTTTGGCTACAAGCTTGCGACGTAGACAATCTCAAGCTGCTTATAACTGACCAACTCCTTGCATGCTTCAAGGTGAAGTATATCTCCAAGAAGCCTGGGCGATATTATTTATGCACGAGGAAAGGCACGAGGGGTATTATCAAAGGTCTCACCTCAATAAAGGGGTGGGTGAGGAAATGGTTCTACGCCTCATCAGATTTTCTAGCGAAGGACAAGTCCGACCAGCCCTTCTTCACTGTTCTTGTTAAATTTGGGAACTTAGGTAAGAGGTCGAACTGTTTTACGTCTTTCATTGTCTCTGCTCGTTAACTTTTAGACTTGTCTTTGTTGTAGTCATGATCAAACTGGTACCACACTGATGCAACCAACTTTTGATGTGTTGAAATACTACAATGACCGATTCAAAAGTGGTCAAAAGGTCAGTATGTTAATTATCGACGAACTCTTGCACTCTTCGTGCCTTATTGATTACAACCCTATCTTAGCGCATGTTGAAGCTTCAAGACCGAACTCTGAACTAGGTAGGCTCGAGCTCAAACTACCTTGTCTTTATCCCTTTTGGTTGAAACATATTCTAACATACTTCGATAGTGCAGCCATGGTGTGTGGGTTTACCAACATAGTAAAGTGCAAGACCAAGGGTGGGACTCGTCTACCCAAGGTTGCTTCGAGTTCAGACCCTCTTGTGCTGGGGCGGCGAAGGTGGCCATCATTGGGTTGTAGCGCCCTCAAGGACCTCTCTCAGGTGGCAAAATACCCTGTAATGACTCTTTTGAGGTGCTCGACATCTCTCCTCTGAGGAAGGTTCATGGTGGTTCTTCTCCACAAAGGGCCAAGAGCAAGAATTTTAAGAAAAGTACATCTTCATAGGGTGGGGTGTCCGAGGTGAGAAGGAGGAGCTTTCTAAGTCTGGTATGGGTGGCACTACTGAGGTGGAGATACGGTTTCGCATTGAGCAGTCTAGTGCAAGAATGAAGGAGAGGGCCGGTTAGACCAGATCTACATGACCAGCTTCTCCAGGTGCATGAAATGAGCGACAAAGTTCGTTTGTGCCCCAGGATCTAGGTCCAACACATAATTTATCCTACTACCGAGGTAATAAGAGGATCGAACTCAGCCTAAACCCCCTCAACTTTGCTTCAACCACCCTTTCTTTTCTTTGAAGTTATCGTCTATTTTATAGGCTCATGTTGTAGCTTGCCATGCGGTCCTTGTAATGAAGGTTGATCTGGATGGTCGGAAGAAGCTATCCGAGAAGGATAAGGAGTCCGTCTCGGCTGCTCTAGACTCTACTGCTGCAGTTGAGGGTGAACTAATGGAGGTCAAAGCAGAGCTGAGGGCTGGGCGGGAGAAGCTCAAACCCGCAGAGGAAGACCTTGGGGGGAAGCTTGCTGTTACTCTGGGTGATATCGAGAAATGGGAGGCCCGCTTCCAAAACAGCTCCTTTCTTGAAGAGACATTTCGGAAGCACCCTTATTTCAACGGCTTCGCTAAAGGCTTTAGTGATGCAGGTTTTGAGTTTTTGATGAATGGTGTAGCTGCAGTGGCTCCTGAGGTCGACCTTGTAACGTTCAAGCAGCATTACACAGCGAAGTGGGCTGTTGGGCCCCACGACACTTCTTGCCTCCAAGGCCTCGTGGACTGCTTCATGAAGGAGTTAGACTCCGAGTACGAGGACGACAGCGAGGAGGACGACGCCGCTAAGGTTCTCCAGGACAAGTAGGTGGATGCTCATTCTCAACCTACAGTCAACTCTTCCCAAGAGGTTGGGTTGGTCGACTCGCAAGAGGTTGACCTGCTGGCCTATTAGGGAAAGCTCGGATCGCACCTTGGCAGCAACTGATCGACCTCTGTCTCTATTCTTTGGCTTTTCTTTCTTGAAGGGAAAAGGAAATTTTTTTGTAACTAGGGCAAGGCTCCAAGGTATATAAACCTTGGCTTTGCCCACCTGTTTTAATGAAGTCGTGCTTTGCTGAGCTTGCAATGTCCTTTTTGCATGATTTTTAATAGTCTCTTTAGTTCGTACCACGTACCCTACATGTTCTTCAAACTCAGGGAGCACCTGGCCCCCATTTAATTTCAAGTCGGACTAGTCAAAACAAAAGATATGGAATTAAATTCAACAAAGCACTTTTTATGGCTAACACCCTGAAATTTACACAAATCCAACTGCTTTGAACTATTTTACATTTCAAGGGTAGTAGCGTTTTAAGTGCTCTACGTTCCATGGATGTCGGAGCAAACTCACTTCGTGATCGGCCAACATATAGGTTCCTGGTCGCATAACGCCCTTAACTTCAAACGGACCCTTCCAGCTAGGTTATAGTGCTTCGACAGGCTTCTGAATCTTTTGAAGAACTAGATGACTGACATGAAAAGTTTGAGGTCGAACTCGAGTGTTGTAGTTCCTTGACATTTGGTTTTGGTACTCCGTTTAGTTGGGATAACTCTCGCTTCTCATCTAAGAGATCGAGATTTAGAAGTAGTTCATCCTTGTTCATTGCTAGCTCATAGTAGTAAATCCTCTCTGTTGCATTCCAATCTAGACAGATACCACGACTTCGGACCCAAATGCCAAAGAGAAAGGAGTTTCGTCGGTGGACTCTTGTAGAGTAATTCGGTAGGACTAGAGGACTTTAAGGAGCTCCTCGCCCATCGTCCTTTTCGTGCGTCGAGCTTCAATTTGAGGTTACGCTTTATAATTGTGTTTATGGCTTCAACTTGTCTGTTTGCCTTAGGATGGGCTGGGATGAGCTGAGATAGTTGATTCCAAGCTTGGAACAAAAGTCCTTGAACTTCTTGTTATCGAATTGCTTGTCGTTGTTTGTCACAATGGCATTTGGAATGCCAAAGCGACATACAATGTTTGTCCAACGGAAGCTCGTAACTTTGGCTTCGATAATAGTAGCGAGAGCCTCAACCTCGATCCATTTGGTGAAATAGTCTACTGCTACCACAACAAACATTGTTTGTCCCTTACTAAGAGGGAAGGACCCGATCAGATCTACTCCCTATTGAACAAAGGGCTAAGGGTAGTGACCAGGGTAAACAGTTTGGGCGGTTGAGGGTTAATGTTTGCAAAGCGTTGGCAATTGTCCCAAGTCTTTACAAACTCTTTTGCATCTCGGTCTATAACCCTGTCGGACTACTTTGGCCGATAACGACCTAGCCCCCAGGTGATTTCCGCAAACCCCTTCATGCACCTCTCTCAGGATGTAGTTTCCATCTTCAGCCATGAGACACTTGAGTAGTGGTACGGAAAACCCTCGTCGGTATAGAACTTTATCTCGAACTATGTACCGAGTTGACTTTCGCGCCACCTTCTTACGAGCATGTTGTCAATGTACACCTCTATATTGCACCTGATCTGGTTGGCTAACATTTTGTTCACCATCCGTTGGTAGGTCGTGCTTGCATTTTTTAGGGCAATTGGCAAGACCTTGTAACAATGGCCTTGATCAGTTGTGAAGGAAGTGTGAGCCTGATCGGGCTTATACATCTTTATTTGGTTGTACCCAGAGTAGGCATCCGTAAATATGAGTAGCTCGTGCCCCGCCATTGCATCTTTAAGCTGGTTGTTCCTTAGAAGTGGAAAATAATTTTTGGGGCATGCTTGTGTAGATTTGTGAAATCTACACACATTTTCCACTTTCCGTTAGATTTGTTAACTAAGACTACGTTAGAGAGCCACTTGGGATACAAAATTTCAGTTATATATTCAACCTTCAAAAAGCTTATGATTTACTCAACAATTACATCACTTCTCTCCTTATTTACAGGTCTTCTTTTCTATTTAATAGGTCGGAATGATGGGTTGACGTTGCGGCGGTGCACCATTATTTTTGGGTCGATGCAGGGATGTCCTCATGGTACCATGCGAAGACGTCCGAGTTGGACCTGAAGAAGGACACAGGCTATTCTCTGTCAGTGGCCCCTAGCTTAGTGCCTATGCTGACTTGCTTTTTAGGGCTAAGTAAAGGAATAAGCTTAAGCTCTTTCGTTGCGATGGCATGATCTGAGTGATGCGTAATGGAAGTCTCCACCTCATCAGTGAGCGCACAAACTGCTAACCCCTTAAGCGATGTCGCATAGCACTCCCATGTGGTCTTCTATTTTCCTCGAACTAAGCCAACCCCATTGGGAGTTGGGTACTTCATGACTTGGTAGACGGTAAATGGAACGACCTGTAGTGCGTAGATGACAAGTCACCCGAAGATGGCATTGTAGGTCGATCTATCGTCCACCATTACGAACTCGGCCATCCTTGTAACTTGAGTGTCCCCTTGGCTGATCATAATAGGGAGATCGATACACCATTCCGAGGTGACCATTTCCCCTGGAAATCCATCTAAGGGTGTTGGACTGTTCTTCAGCTGTGCCTTAGTCCACCCTAGGGCAACATAGGTGGTGAGGGACAAAATGCTGGCAGACACCCCTCTATCGACAAGTACCCTTCTAACCAAGACGTGGTCGAACATAGGTCAAATCACCAGGACATCATTATAGGGTGAATGAACCGCTTCAAAGTCGAATCGAAGAATGAAATAGGGCAGGTCGGCCTCTGCACCTGGGTGGTACAGACGTCCTGTCTAGCTTCTCTAGCTGGCTCTTTCATTTTGTTCCCGAATTGGCCCCACTCGTATCTCCGAAAATAGTATTGATGACCGCAGGTCGGTCATATTTGCAAGACGGTGTCCTTGAACGCCTCCTCTTTTCTTTCTTTTCTTTCGAGCTCGATCTCGGCATGCAATAAATTTTTTTAAGTAGCCATCTTGAATAAGATCTTCAATTTGGCGCTTCAACTTGAAACAACTGGAGGTATCATGGTCATGATCCCTATGAAAACAGCAGTACCTATCTTTGTTTAACTTCTCAGGATCTCCTCTAAGCTTTCCCGAACGCTTGAGGAGCTTCTCCATCCCAATTTCCTTGATGTTGGTTTGAGATCAGGATGGTGGTTGGTTGAAGCTCAAATCCGAGCCTCTATAGTCAGATCGACCTTGGGAGGGCTGGGAGGACGATCCTTTTCCTTAGACTTAGAATCATTCTTCCCTTTCTACTGCTGGTTTGATTTTTTCTGGTCAGTCCTTTTTTTCGGTCCGACGGTCTTTGTTCGAAGCAACTCTTGTCCGTCTATAACTTTTTTAGCCCTCTGCACCTGGAATCTAGTCACGTACTATCTAAGTGTCTCACATTCCTTTTGTCGGATGGTGGCAAGGTGAGTGGCTATCTTTTGATCATAGTGCCGATAAGAGAATTGACTTAAAAACCCTTTCCTTAGCTGGCTGTAGGTTGAAATCGACCTGGCTGGCAGCCTACTGTACCAGAGCTGCACAGTTCTAGTCAAAGCGATCTGAAAGGCTCGGCACTGGATGGCGTCAGCGCGTGGAAATCCATGAGTCCTTCGAAGACCTCAACGTAATTTTTTGGATCATTGGATTCATCATATGGTTTTATGGTGGGCGTTTTGAACTTGGCAGGAATAGGGGCCTGTAGGATGTTCTAGGTGAACGACGACTCGCCCAATTCGCCATCGTTGAAACACTTTGACTAGAACTGGGTATCGATTATCATTGTCAAGGTGAAGAGGAGGATTTGGGGATTCCTCTTCTCTATGCTAGTCCTCTAGGACCCTAGACTTGGACCCCACGCGATTGGCTCGCATCATCTTGTTATAAGTTTCCTCCATTGTGCACACCCGAGTACGCATGTCATCGAGCTCAAGCTGGAGGGTGGCGAGGACATCGGGATCCACTGTTGGGGTGGACTTACGTGAAGTCCTTTTTTACGCCTCACCTCGGCCAAGATCGGCTTTGGTCTGTCGCAGATGATTGAGAGACAAGGTCGTGTTGGCATTGCGGGCCGACCTGCCAGGATGGTCACCCTCTTGGCCTCCCTAGACACGATCCTCTACTACTTTAGCGTTAACCTCACGTTGGAGGCCATTGTTGCAGTTCAGACCTCGTCGGTCTGCAAAGTTAACAGAAACAGCTGGTTGAACCATCTCGGCTTGATTCTGGGATGACTTAGAATGTCCTTTTCCCACTGACACCACCAAATGTTTATGCAAAAATTTGCACAAGGTTTGGCCTAGTCAAGGTCGAACTCGGAAGTTAATGAACTTGAATCTCCTCAGACTGACCTGCACGAGAGGACAAAATCTCCAACACTCAAGTTAGTAAGCAGCTCGGACTTAATAAGAAGTTCGAGAAGAAATTCGATACCTGGGGTAGGAATGAGGCCCTCTATTTATAGGCGCGGGGTCCGACAGACCACATGACCGGCGGTTATCTTTGTCGTTTTGCATATCGAACCTGTCGGCCTACTCAGGTCGAACCCGAGTAGGTCGAACCATTCAACAACTACGAAAAGAGGTTCAAAAGACTAAGTCTTTCACCTCGGTTGGTTCGAGATGGACCTGCCAATTTGAACAATCCTACTTTGGCGAATCATTGTCCTCCACGTGGCGCAACAATTTCCACTGCCAAACACCACCATATTTTTAAATAGTGTTGAATTTTAGTATTAACACTCACTATGATCTTCTTTATTAATATTTACTTTTTACTTCTTTTATTGAATTTCTTCTTTTTTCTAGTTCATTTAACATTCTTTATATCATTCTATATTTTTTATTTTTTATTAGTATATTTTGTTTTCGTTAATCATTAATTAGCTTTATTATCCATTCCATTTATAGTACGTGACATCTATTTACTGTTTTTTTAGATTTATTAAGATTGGTAAGTCGACCATTATCTTGTTTTCTTTTTGTTATTTTGTTATGTTTTTCTTCGTAGGCAATGGCTGAGGAGGTGTTGTACAGTGCCCTAATTATACAATCTTCGGGCTAGGTTGGAATTTTTCCTCTCTCTTTGTTGGCCACTGCATGCCACTGATGTGAGGCCATAGGGAGAATATTTTTTTTTTTCCAATTTTCTACATTACTTCCTCTAAATTTCTACAATGATTTATCTGTTTTTTTGCCCTTTCATGAGTTTAGGACATAGATGGCCATTTATATTCATAAGGGGGAATGGCATGAGGAAAAAGTTGTCAATTATATCAATAATATGAAAAAGGCATAACATGAAATAAAATGTATCATTTTCAACATATAAAACTTTTATTATCTATTATATATAGAAAAGTGGCTATATCAAGAAACTTTCTATCCCTATTATGCAATTTTAATTTAAACATTTTCATAGTTATTTTGGGGGCAATTTTGTCCTTCAATGTAAATTTTTGTCTCTCACTCCCTCATTCCCTTTCTCCCACACCATTTCCCCCACTCTTTCTTTTTTCCATTTTGTTTTAACATACTCGATCTTCATCTTTACAAGCAGTGGCGGATCTAGTATTTTAGGTTGGGCCCAAATGCATATAAACATGACGGAAAAATATCAATTTTAAACTTAAGCTTACCAATGTGTATCATTTTGCATGGATAAATATTGTAATTTTCACCTATATTGCATATTTTACCCGTCCATAGATTTTTATTGAAAAATTGTTCAAAAAATATTATCATGTGTCATATGAGTTATGAAATTTATATTTTTGGTATGAAATAATCGAAGGATTTAGACAAAAGGATATTAGAGTTGATTTTGGGCTTAAATTTGTATGTTTTGGCAGAGTTATTTAACAGTAAATTTTATAAACTTATTTTTTATTAAAATTGTGAGTTTTGCTAGTGTTTTTTTTTCTTTATTGAATAAAGTGATAAAATTATGACATTTATCTAAGTTTTTTTTAAGTACAACATGTGGGGTGGGGGATCGAACTCACGACCTCTTGGTTTGAGATATATGTCAATTAGCGTTTAGTTATGCTCGTTTTGGCAAATATTTATCTAAGCTTAGCGTAACGAATTTAAATTTATTAAAATAATATGTTCCATAATATAAACTTAATTAGAGATATTTTGTCTAAAAAAAACTTAACTAGACATAAAAGTTAAAATTATTTATTTAAAATGAAAAAATATATTTTAAAAAGAATATATTTAAAAAATCAAAATAGGGTTACGTTGAAATTCAATCACAACACAATAAAAATATATTGTCTTAAAAACAATAAAAATATATTTAAAAAAACAAAAATCTATTTAAAAACAATAGCAATAAAAATATATTAAAAAAAACACAAAAAAAAACTTGGAGTTGGCGTGACTCAATATATCTAGGGATGAATAAAATATATTTAGGAAATAATAACAGAAAATATATATTTAAAAAACAAAAAAATCAAAATATATTTAAAAAACAAAAATTAAAAAAAATATTTTTAATAAAGTACAGTTTGCGTTATTCGATCTCAGGAATGGATGAAAATATATTTAGAAACAATAAGAGTAAAAATATATTTAAAAATAAAAAAAATAAAAAAACGAAAGAATTATGGTCGACTTGATTCAAACTCAAAATCAGGAAGTGGGACATGAACCCCAGTACAAGAATTTTGAGTTATAGCAAGGTCACTCTTCTTGAAGTTAGGGGTGTCCATTTTCTCGACGAAAATGGGGCCCTGCGAAGACCTGCCACAAACGAGGCAAGGAATCTCCATTTAGGCCCCCGTGGGTAGGGATAGGGGAAAAATTTTCCCCGCCACCTAAATGGGGACGGGGATGGGGATATCCCTGTCCCCGTCCCCCGCCCCGTTCCCTACTAGCCTCATTTTCTTTTTTTTCCTAATATATATATATATATTTTTTTTAAACGAAAAGAATGAGTGCCTTCCTTAATCCTTGGGGTTCTTTTTCCTAATATTCATACCAAATTATAATTTGTTAAGATTTATTTTTATATATATTTATATGCATTTATATTTATGTAATTGTGTGATGTGTACAGTAAAAAAACCCTTGCCACCGCAGCCCAATTTGCATGCAGCCTCTCACTGGTCATAGTTAGGGGTGAGCATCGGTTGGTCGGGGTCCGTTTTTGACCAACTTTACCACCAAAAACCGACCTAGTTGGTTTCCTTTCATGGAAACTGACTTCACCAAAATGACAACATGTGCCGACCGATCGACCATCGATCGGTCGGTCGATTTTGTCGGTTTTCCTAATAGCTTCTTTTTTCTTTTTCTTTTCTGTGGAACTGCGACGCTGCGAACGAAAAAGTTTAGGATGAAGGCGAGGGTCGGCATCGGAGTCGAAGGCATTGTGAATGACTACTGAGTAATGGTTGTGGGCATACTTCTGTACAACTTCTGTACAACGAAGGGAAAAGATGGGAAGAAGAAGATGAAGGAGGAAACGGTGCCTAAGAAGAAAAGAAAAGAATAGGAGGGGAAGGTAGAGAACTAACAAGAATGAAAGAATAGGAAGATAGGATGAGAGAAAAACCAAATTGAAAGTTAATTATGATAATTAAAAAAAAAACAAATGGGCATTAAAACCAGCGGCGGTTTTCAATATTGTTGTCCAGCGCGTTTGCAGACTGCATTAAAGCTATTTTATTTTTTAAATAGAAGCAAATGATCGGTCGGTGGTCGGAAATCACTTTTCCGACCAAACCGATGGACCATAATTCAATTTTTCATTTTAAAAAATCGATTCCGATCAAGATTTTTATCCGACCGACGTCACGTCGGTCGGTCGATCTTTCGGTATTTTTGCTCACCCCTAGTCATAGTGTTTAGAAAACTTTGTTCCCCACCAAAGTTTTGATTTCTAAACTCAATCTCTTCTTTTCATTTGGCACTCAACGTTAAATTGACTTCCAATAAGTCAAACCTCTCTACTGCCTTACCTTCCTTCACCCTTCGACCTTCAATCTCTCGTTCGGCAGTGTCGTCACACGTCTCGACTTCTAGCAGCGTCACATTAGTTCGACTTCCAACATCATCATTCGTTGTTTAGATTTCTCTTTGGGCCGTTGTTGACTTTTTAATTACTTGTTTAATAAATATGTTGTTATTTCGATAGTTAACCTCAATTAAAAATATGCTGGTTGTATGCTAGTTTGTTAACATCATTTCGGTGATTTAAAGAACTTTAATTTCTTCTATTTACTATGGTTTAATTTTATTCTTTTAGTATAGTTTAAGTTGAAAAAATTACATAACTATTAGTAGATTCATTCGTAACTGTTTTTTTTAATTATTGTAAGTGACAATGTCTTTATCAGAAAATGATATTCGTTCAACCCCAACTTCTAATACTTTACCCTATACACAAACATATATTAGTAGTAATGATCCACCTATACCTACACTAGTAGATAGTGATGACAATGGTAAAGAATGATCGTACATAAATTAAGATCAATAGTATGGAATCCTTACAAAAGACAATCAATGACAATATGAAAACCGTATGTAATTATTGTGGGAAAATTAGGGGGGAAACAAAAAATGGAACAAAACATTTATATGATCATTTCAAAATATGTCCTTTAAGGAAAGAAGTAGACATTAGACAATTGTGTTTGAGACAAATCAAAACTAAGGATGGAAAGACTGAACTTAATGCATATAATTTTAACAATGAAACTTCTAGGAGAGACCTTGCTTATATGATAATTTTACATGAATATCCAATTAACATGGTTGAATACAAAGGATTTAGAAAGTTTATGAGTGGTGTTCAACCTTTGTTTAAGATGGTTTCGAGAAGTACAATGAGGAGAGATATTTTAAAAATTTATGAAGAGAGATATAAAACAATGAGATTGTTGGAAAACACTCGAGTAGAATTGCCATTACTGCACATTTCATTGATCAATCTTGGGTCTTGTAGAGATTTTCCTTAACATTTCTTTTTAGTTCAATTTGTTTAACATATGAGTTCAATTTTAACATGTCATCATGTAATACTAGGTTTGCATATATGCCACATCCACACACTCGAGAATTACTTTCTGATCAATTGATGAAATGTTTACTTGATTGGAATATAGATAATAGATTATCTACTTTAACAGTAGATAATTGTTCGATAAATAATGATGCAATGGTTCTGCCTTTTTGTAATCTCAATGCTTTTGCAGACACTTTGTCAAAAGCATTGAGATTACAAAAAGGCAGAACCTCATGGGAGAGATCTTAGAGAGGAATCTCCTTCATTTAATAAAGTCTCCAATATGTCTCAACTTCACTCCCTATCTGCTAGGGATCGTCGAATCAAATCTGGTTCAAGGACCAGTGTACTTCAATTGCAAACCAGGACTTACCGTCTCCCTTCAAGACAAGAACATTAAATTCCTACAAAGGCTCGGCCCATTCAAATGAGCAAAGATCTGGTGAAGACTTGTACCAACGAGATAACAGATCTTCTCAAAAAAGGGCTAATCAGTCCCTCAAAAAGCCCATGGTCTTGTTCGGCCTTTTATGTCAACAACCAGGCCGAAAAGGAACGTGGAATTCCCAGGCTCGTTATAAACTACAAGCCTCTCAACAAAGTTCTAAAATGGATTAGGTATCCTATACCTAATCGTCAGGATTTACTCAAAAGGATCACTTTTGCGAAGGTGTTCTCAAAGTTTGATTTAAAGTCTGGATTTTGGCAAATTCAGATTCACCTAAGTGACCCTTACAAGACGGCTTTTAATGTTCCAATCGGACAATATCAATGGAACGTCATGCCATTCGGACTAAAAAATGCTCCATCCGAATTTCAGAAGATAATGAACGATATCTTCAACAATTACCAAAAATTCACAATAGTCTATATTGATGATATTCTGGTGTTCTCAAATACTGTAGATCAGCACTTCAAGCATCTGCAGATATTTCTCAATATCATACGGACCAATGGTCTTGTGGTCTCTCAACCAAAGATTAAATTGTTCGAGACAAAGGTTAGATTCCTCGGTTATGATATTAATCAGGGGATTATCAAACCAATTCAAAGGTCTCTGGAATTTGTGGATAAATTTCCAGACGTCCTACAAGACAAAACACAACTACAACGATTCTTGGGTTGTGTGAATTATATTGGGGACTTTATTAAAAATCTTCGTATAATCTGTCGACCACTGTATGACAGATTAAAAAAGAATCCAAATCCATGGACTGTAGAGCATACACGCGCAGTCCAATCCATCAAAGCGCTGGAAAAAAGCATCCCATGTTTATCCTTAGTGGATGAACAGGCGCATCCCATTATTGACATCGACGCCTCAGACATCGGTTACGGCGGTGTTCTCAAACAGAAAGTTAACGGAAAAGTCTCCATAATCCGTTATCATTCAGGAATTTGGAATAGTGCCCAGAAAAACTATTCCATGGTGAAGAAAGAAGTACTAGCAATAGTACTTTGCGTTCAAAAGTTCCAGGGAGATCTTATCAACAAGGATTTCACTGTACGAACAGACTCAAAAGCAAGCAAATACATCTTTGAAAAGGATGTAAAGAATCTTGTTTCAAAGCAAATCTTCGCAAGGTGGCAGGCCATATTATCTTGCTTTGATTTCAAAATTGAGCCTATAAACGGAAGTGAGAACTCCCTTACTGATTACCTCTCAAGAGAACATCTCTTGAAGACACCAAAATCAGCCTTGATCTCTCTCCCCGATGGAACCTCCTCCAGGCCGGAGACGGCCAAACTCTCAGCGGCCTCCGCCGCAGACCAATCAGTGACCTCCGTCGTCAAGAAATGATTCAAACATTTCTTCCCAAGCAGCAACATCCTCTTCTAGGGCTGCCATCTCAAAGGGCAAAAGGCCCATCACTCAAACATCTGTACCATCTCCGATGAGTGCAGAAAATTATGCTATGGATATCCAGTTTGAAACGGTATCCAGGCGTCAGCAAGGTTCTTCCCAGAGAGCCTTGACTATTCAAACAGGCCCTCAAAGCCTTCCAACACCATCAAGCACGTTGCTACGCCCTCGCTGCAATACAACGAGGAACAGGCGCCCTGCTACGACAAACGCCGATTCCAGACCAACAATTCCGAGGAACCCTTCCTCGTTTTCTCAAATAGTTAGGCCTAAGATTTTTCAGCCAAGGCCTCAAATTACTGGGTACTTCACCAAAACTACCCTAGTAGATTCAATCATTGAACCAGAGTTCGACGGACCTTCAGTCCAAAAAGTCTGCAAGCAAATCTTTCCTCAAGGCTTCAACTACCTGCCAGAGAATATTCAAAAGTCCCGAACTTATTATGAGTTTATTCTAGTAGATTCAAAGTCTGCAGAAATAACTCATGTTCCAGACAGAAATGATCCTTCTAGGACCATTTACTCAAAGCTCAGGATCTTCCGCATCCTTACCCCTTCCTCTTGGAAACAAGGTATGTTTGTTAGGAAGAGACTGTCAGTAACCTTCCAACCGCAAACTTACAATTACCGCGACTACATGAAGGCGTGATATATTGTCTTCTGGTTGCAAGGCTATAACCATTCCTGGTTTGTGACATTCTGTAAGCAAGCTTACAAGTCTCACTTTCCAATTTGGTTTCAAACATGGTGGACTTACTTTGGACTTTCCGAAGAGAATTTTCCGGTAGAAGTTCAAAAATCTTACCACCTATTCCAACAAAGTATCTATTCGTCTCCTCTCTCCAAGACATTTAGATTCGCTTTGTATTTTCAAATACCATGGATCTTTTGCTGGAATTTCCAGTTAGGACCCAGTGGAAACTTCAAAGCGTTGAGCAAAGCTCTTCGGGTCAAATGGTGGGAAAAATTTGATTATTCCTACCTAGAAACAGACAAGATGAAGGATTGGTTAAAAACCAACGTTCATCTACAAGACGTCACAAGGCAAGAGGATGAAAGCTTCCTTCTGGCGAAAAATACTATCATGAGTTCACTTGCTGGAGCCGGATCCCAAGCCGACTTCGACTCAGTCCTCAATACCGTCGCAGTTCAAATTTATGATCCCGACGATGTCCAAACGGATGTAGATTCTTCCGCATCTGTCAACAATGATGCCGTAGACAACGAAGAAGACTTCGATCCCTTCGATGGATACGACATCAACGACCCATATCTAGACTCACAACCAGGCTGAGACTAGATATTTCAAATGTTTTATATTTAAATTATAAATTATGTAAATTAATTTGTTTAAATTTCGATTGAATTTTGGATAAGATCTTTGTATTCCGATCTTATCATCACTATCCCAGTCTGTTTTTGTGAAGGACTTGCAGAAGAAATCACGATGAAGTAGATGGCATGCTTCTGATGTGGAGTAACCAACCACAAGGCAACGCGGGTAGCGTATAGGATTGACTCAGATGAGAGGATTCCATATCTCACAAGGCAACTCTAGTCGAAAATCTATGGTGTTCCTTGGGCAGTGAAAGGCGGGAAGCCGAGAGTAAGACCCTAGATGGAACGACCTAATTGGAAACCAGAGAAGCCTTTACGATTGATATACAGAATCCGCAATCCTCGCCAAATCAGAAGAAGCCGGGTGACTTCGTCAGAATTCTAAAGCAAGACATCCAATCCAAAAACAGACATATCAGCCTTTATTTTCCAACTTTTCTTATTTTGTCAAGTTGTAATTATTTCCGCTTTACTTTGTGTCTTTTCCTGCTTTTTCAAAGATAAGATGCCTCTTGTCGGCCACGCTTATCTTTACTTTTTAAAAGTAGATTCCAAAGAGATAAGATGCCAGTCAAGGACTTGTCTTGTTGGCCATACTCTATCTCTTTAGGTTGTATCAAATTATATTGAGACAAGTGTCAAGACAATAGTAAGAAGTTGATAATTGTGCCTCGCGCAATTATCGATGTTCTTCTATAAAGAGCACTTGGCCTTGACCGTAAATGGTATCAGAGCCTAGAAGACTCTTTCTCTCTTTCTTTTTCTCTCTCATGGAGTAAACTCCTTTCTGAATCTGGGGGTGGAAGGAAGATGGATCTAAGTTCGCTCTAAGGTTATATTCTTCATTTTTTATTCTTAACCTATCTGCTAAATAAATCCGATTTGGGAATCTCTCTTGTTCTAACTCTTGATAAACTCTAGCTATCCATTCTCTAGGTATCATGATAAAGGTGTGGTTAACCTTCATGATTGAGAATTTATAGTTAGAAGATATGAAGATGTTTGAATATAGATCGATTGATCGAAGAATTCGATTTAATTAAAAGATAGATTATTATCAAAATAAAAGAATATGAACTTAGTAAGATCTTATTTCTATCTCCTAGATATTCAGATTCCCTTTTCCCCCTCTCTCATGCTCTCGAAGTTCCTCTCTAAGATCTCTCCCCATTCCCAGCCGATCGTGGATACAGCGTCATCTTCTTCCTCTTCCTCCACCAAAAAGAAATCTGAGAATGATTTCTCAAAAATCCTTGCCGAGCACAATTCAGCTGAAGCCCATCTGGCTAAGGTTGAAGATCGCCTCAAGAATTGGTCTATCCCTAAGATAGATCCAAACCAGGTATACAAAATAAATACCTTCAATTTCTCCCAGCAAGATGTCATCGTCATCACCGAGGAGAACGTTGCTATGAAGGATGAATTCACTGAAATCACCCTTCTCCCTGAAGAGACCCTCTTCAAGGTCAGAAACAAATTCAAATACCTCCATATTGGATGTGTCCAAGTAGCCTTGAAACCACTCTTCAGAGAAGGCTTAGATGTTCTGGTCTATCTCGCCCTACGAGATAAAAGGCATCTCAACTTCACTCCCTCTCTGCTAAGGATCGTCGAATCAAATCTGGTTCAAGGACCAGTGTACTTCAATTGCAAACCAGGACTTACCGTCTCCCTTCAAGACAAGAACATTATGGACGTGCTATGTTTAGATGTTCATTCCGAAGGTCTGGAGCTGAAAGACAGATCTCTTCCGTTTGCTGTTTCATATCGCATCTATTACAAATTGATGCATACCAACCTTTCTCCAAAAGCACTCGGTGTCTCCCCGAAAGGGTACACCATGCTAATGGAAGTCAATCTTGAAAAATCTTCGATGACTATTCTGAAGACACTTCGTTGGGATGAAATCTCTAGAAACACCATCTGGAGACTTCAAGAAGTTTCAGCCCCCGCCAGAAGAATTAATACGGAGGCATCAATTACCGAATTTCCAGACGGAAATGTCGAGGTACAATTCAATTATGAGGCTAGATATCCCAGAATTAGAGAAGTTATGAGTAGCCGCCCAAGCATATCTTCAGATACTAGGTCGGTGAATACTACTAACAGGTCTTTTAAAAGATCTGAATCTATGCGAGCGTCAGTAGATTTCACTCATCCAATCCCTGACGTTCACTACGAAGAAGAATCACTTTCTCCAACCCAATCCGACATGGAAAGGAGAACTGAATCTGCCTTCAATCAAATAAACGTTATCTCAAAACCAGAAGAACGTTATAAGGAGTTATACAGCAAGTACATCGACATGTGGATTGCTGCTCCTAAAGAAACAAGGAAACCCGTCATGACCCTTGGCGATTTCACCTCAAAGATAAAAGAACGAGAGCTAGTAAAGAACGAAGCTCTAGTCAAAAAACTCCAAGCTTATGGACAGGTAGCAGTCATCAGAAATAGCACTGTTTGGGTAACTGCCAGAGGCAAAAAGATAGCTTCCACCTTCCCCCCAGAAGAAGAAGCTACCTTCTCTCACCCGATAATACCTGTCATAAAGATGGTGTCTTCACCCTATAAAACAATAGATGAAGACAAAGTCCATAAAGTTGGTGTTCGAGAAATCAAAAACATTCAACATCAACTCAACTACTCAAACAAGATCCTCTCCGAGGTATCTAAAGCTGTAGAAAGAATTGAGAATCCAGTTCTTCCTACCGTCTCAAAGATCCCAGGGATTCCTCCAGTAGATCCCCGCCAACCAATCTTCCAACCAAACAGTTTTAAGATTGGACCTCTCAAAGAAGACCCCTCAGATCTTTTTGCTGAGATCAATAGAAGACTTTCCTCTTTATCTATCAACAAAAGAGAATCTTCCCAAAAGAATGAAGCAGCGAAGAGTATAAATGTAGTGGCTACCATACCTACTACTTCTCAAGCTTCTTCCTCAACAATACATCCGGTCACAATGCATACGGAAATGAAGAGTCATTATCCTAAACCCTCTCCTCCGGATTTAGGATGGGACGATCTCCGCCATGATCAACGATCTTATGACGGATCTTCTATAATCACTTGGAATATCGATGGGTATTCTGAAGCTCAAATGATGAACACGTTTCAAGAAATGATGATGGCAGCCACTGCCTTCAGCACCAAGAAACAGGTTTTACAGACAGCTCAAATCCTTATTTCGGGTCTCTCTGGAAACCTAAGGAGCTGGTGGCATAACCAGCTAACCGAAGAAGCCAGAACCAGGATCCTAACGGCAACTAAAACAGTTGTCAAACAGGAAGGTTCTAGTGCTATGCAAATTGATGAGCCAGATATGGTAAATCAATTAATTTATGCTATGACCAAGAACTTTATTGGTAGCACTCAAGTCTACTCAGATCTCAACGCCGAAGCCCTTTTAAGCCTTCGATGTCGAAAGATGAGTAACTACAAGTGGTACAAAGACACCTTCCTGACACATCTTTATACCATTACATCATGCGGAGCAGATATTTGGAAGCAAAAATTCGTTGAAGGACTTCCACATTACATCGCTCAAAAGTTCTATCAAACGGCTGCAAACTCTTCAAATCAAATTGATTTGGCAGAACTAACAATCGGGGATATCAATGCCACGATTCAAAGGATATGCGTTAATCTCTGTCTAGAGAATAGGCATACAGCCAAGGTCATAAAAGATCCCGACTACCGAAAGGAATTGGGAACTTTCTGCAAACAATACTGTCTTGACAACAGACCTGAAGAAGAACGGAAGAAAAAGAAGAAATCTTCCAGCAAACGACTCTACAGCAAGAGTAGATCAAAAGATTCCGAATTACCAAGGCGTAAACGGAAATATTACAACAAGAGCAAAGGAAGGAAAGATTATTCTAAGAATCATCCTCGCAAATCCTCTGTTGTTTGCTACAAATGCAACCGCAAAGGACACTATTCCAGTAAGTGCCCTTTGAAGGACAAGATCAATTCTCTGACCATAGATGAAGAAACAAGACAATCTCTTCTCTATGCTATCAGAAGCGAAGAAGAAAGCTCTTTGAGTTCCGAATCTTCTACTGACAATGAGATCAACCTCATAAACGAAGGAGATTCTGATGAAGAGACATTCTATTCTCAAAGTGATTCCTCTGATGAAGATGGAATTATTCCTTGTACTGGCCATTGCGCGGGAAAATGCCACGGCCATATCAATGTCATCAGCAAAGATCAAGAGGCCTTCTTTGATCTAATTGATAAACTACCCGATGAAGAATCCAAGAGAATGTGCCTTGTAAAACTTCGGGAAAGCCTTGAAGCAGAAGCTCTTCAAAGGAAACCAGAATATGACCTAATAGAATATTCTTTTCAAGATATTCTAAGAAGGGTCAAAGGAGAAGCTAAGAAGCCTATCCAAATCGAAGATCTTCACACTGAAGTGAAGAATCTCAAAAGGGAAGTTGCCAGTAATAAGCAACGACTTTCTACTCTTGAATTTGCCTTTGGAAAATTCCAAGAGTCAGAGACAACAGAAGGATAAACCTCTTCTTCAAGACCTGAGCAAACTTTACAAACTAGTTCACCAAGCGGGATCAATTACATCAGTAAAGTTCAGAATCAAAAATGGATGACCAAGATTATATTCAAGATCAGAGACTTCCAATTAGAAACATTCACTCTTATCGACTCCGGAGCCGATCAGAACGTTATTCAAGAAGGATTGGTCCCTTCAAAATATTTTGAAAAGACCAAAGAAAGTCTCAGCGGAGCCGGCGGGAATCCGTTGAATATCAAATTCAAATTATCAAAGGTCCACATCCGTAAAGACGACGTGTGCCTCATCAATACCTTCATCTTGGTTAAAAACCGCAATGAAGGAGTAATATTAGGTACCCCTTTCTTGACTCAATTATATCCTTTTTCAGTCACAGACAAAGGAATTGTGTCCAAGAAATTCAACAAGGAGATTATCTTCGAATTTAGTCAGCCTATAATTCCAAGATATATTTCGTCAATTGAAGAAGACATTAGTCTTTATATCAACAGTATCGCCAAGAAGGAAAAGCATATTGAATTCCTTCAGGACGATATAAAGACCTGCAAGGTGGCAATTCAAATCAACATGCCATCTGTTCAGCAGAAAATACAAAATTTCCTGAAAAAGCTCGAGAAGGAAGTTTGTTCGAATATCCCGAATGCATTTTGGGATCGGAAAAGGCATATAAAAACAGCAGCATGTACATTTCGCAAAGCATAAAGAAGAAAGAGTGAAGTTACAATACATGTTGATGTGTAGATGAGGAAGCCAATTAAGAAGTAGAAACATAGATAATTTGCTTTCAATTTTAGAGATGATCTCACCCATTGGCATTGGCTTTCACACCTTAATTAGAGGGTTTATCAATTTTACATGTGATATTGCAAAGTCTTTTGGAGAAGAACAACATCAATTCCAAAACACAGAGAGTGTAAAAAAACTATTAAGTACTAATGGTCAAGCTTTGGTACGGCAGTACCAATCAAATGCTTCCACCTCTCATTTTGAATCAATAAAATTCATCAGTTGCCATTTTGTTAGTGTATAAATAAGAATAAAATATAAAAAATATGTAAAAGACATCAATAAATAAAAGGAAAATAAAATTACCTTCCTTCTTAGTATTCCATGAGTAGCTCAAGTTTTTCAAATATTATGAAGAAGACTAATTTCTGCATGTATATGAAAAATGATTAAAAATTTGCAATGTGAGAAGAAGACGGATTTTAAAATTTATATTTTGGATTGGAAACACACAACTTTTGGTGTATTAAACAAAATAAAAGTAAGAAAATGCAGCAGCATGTACATAAGAACGCAGGAGCGACCTACCAGAGAATGGTGAACAAAATGTTCGCCAAGCAGATGGGCCGGAATATGGAAGTGTATGTGGACGACATGCTTGTCAAGAGCAAGCAGTCTAAGTCGCATCTCTCCGATCTGACCGAAGCCTTCGAGGTTCTGAGGACATATCGAATGAAGCTCAACCCAGCCAAGTATGCCTTTGGAGTCTCTTCGGAAAAATTCCTTGGCTTCATGGTGAACAACCGGGGGTTCGAGGCCAACCCCGAAAAGATTAAGGCCGTTCTCGAGATGGAAGCACCCAAGACGCTGAAGCAGCTTCAATGCCTCAATGGCAGGATTTCAGCCCTGAACCGGTTTGTTTCAAGGTCGACAGATAAGTGCCTTCCTTTCTTCAAAATCCTACGAAAGAAAGGGCTGTTTGAATGGACAGCGGAGTGCGAACAAGCATTTCAGCAGTTGAAGAGTTATCTCTGCTCGGCACCTTTGCTCGCCAAGCCCCTGCTAGGGGACAAGCTCCAGTTGTACTTAGCAGTGTCTGACAGCGCCATCAGCTCGGCTCTAATCAGGCAAGAGGAAACGCGGCAAAGCCCAGTCTACTACACAAGCAAGGCTATGACCGAAGCCGAGACCAGATTCCCTCAAATGGAAAAGTTGGCTCTCGCTTTAGTCACCTCGGCCCGACGACTTAGACCATACTTCCAAGCCCATACTGTGGTGGTGCTCACTAACTTGCCCCTAAAAAACATTTTCCATAAGCCAGAAGCTTCTGGACGCCTGATGAAGTGGGCAATGGAGCGAGCCCTTAGCAGCTCATCCTTCATGGTGGAGGAAGCAGCTTCCAAGGCAGCAAAGAATTCCTCCTTCTCCCTCGCTGCCAGAACTTCCCTTCCATCCAGCTCGGCCTTTACAGCTAGGGCCGATTGAATGGAAGCAACAAACGCCTGAGAAAAACACCAAGAAGAAAATTAGACCGAGCTACCTGTTAGGTAAATT
>NW_019104612.1:609091-625611 GCF_001995035.1 Momordica charantia
GAGGTGGTGGTGGTGGAATATTGAAGTAGTGCATAGTTTGAGGTTGATCATGAGTTCCCGGAGGGTGTAACTGGCTGTGCTGCTGCTGTGAGATAACTGCTCGTGGCAACATTCCACTGTGAGCCACTGCTGCTTGCTTCGCTTCATCAGAACCTTCTGTCTCTAGTTTTGGCGCTTGCGGTCTACCCCACATCAATTTCAACCTGAGGCCCTTTATTACCAGCTTGTTAGAAAGCTCTTCAGCAGCCTTCTCTGCACCTTCTCTGGTGGTGTAGGTTACAAATGCGCATGCTCGCTGTAGTACCATTCTGATGGATTCAATTTCACCATGAGCGTAAAAGTTGTCCCGAAGATCTTGCTCGGTGACTCGAGCATCTAGACCGCCCACATACAAGGTTCTAATACTCTCATCCTCTGGCGGTTCTAGAGAAGGCATTTCTCCAGCCTTGTTAAGAAGCTTCAGTGCAACTGGATCATTAACCCTGAGGAATTAGAAAAGAAAGAAATCTCATGAGTAATACATCCGTGCAGTATTGTCAATCATTCAAATTTAGATGGGGATTCCTTGCAGAAGGATGTTCATTTGATAAAAGGCACATGCAATCGAATGTGAGAATGAAATTTAGCTCAGTCATCCATTTCAGTTCTATATTCGGCAGCTCAGCCCTTAAGATAATCCAGAGCATCTGGTTACTCAATGCAATGTAACATCTAACCGATTTTCTCAATGAAAGGACGATTTATAAATCCTACCAAACAAAAAGTACCAGAAAAAAAGTGCATAGCAACTGTAGTCCTATATATCCGAACAGAGACGTGTGTACCTCCTAATCTGAGACATCAATCTCTAGTACACAGACAAACGAACTCCTATTTTGAACTAGGATTTTGCATTCCATCAATTTAAACAAAGAGTCACCATTATGTGTAAGTAAGTATCATACAAATGTCGAGGCCTTCATGAAAGAGGGAACGTCCAGGAAAATGTCGAAGGTAAGCAATCCCCAAGCAAACAAAACCCTTGCATTCCCCAGGACAAGTGAAACGAATACTATGCAATCACTATATATTATTTATTTGATAAACAGATATATGTAATCTCAAATAATACTAGAAATTAAAATTTAAACAATGATCAATTTTTAGGATATCTAAAAATTAGGTAATTATCTAAAACAATAATGAAGTTTCAAATGCTAATATTTATGTAAATACAATTGTTTCTCATCTAAAAACAATCAAGAGAATGATTGCAAATAACATGCTGTTGATAGAGAGACAAAGGTAGTATTTCTGTCAATACAATTGTTTCTGATCTAAAAATAATCAAGACAACGATTGTAAATAAAAGGTTATTGATAGAGAAAGACAATAGTAGCCTGATGGAGGAAAAGGTGGTTCTATCCAGTGAAAGAGGACTGCAGTTTTGTGTTCTAATTAAAGAGAAGAAATAAAAGTCGGAATTCAAAATGCTCTGCATGCATAAAATAGAGGGCAAAGCAACCTAACAACAAAAAAAGGTGCAGAAATTAAAGTAGCTAGCACTAAAAGTAGATTTTTTAACCAATGGCCACTTGTAGGTAAGAACGAATTATCCCCATTTTTCAATACATAATTACTTTGGGAAAACTATACTTCATATGATATATAGCTAAGTCTAAAATATGGAACCAAATGCAAGATGATGACTGTAAAAAAGATCATAGAGAAATGTGGGTGACAAAGATCAAACACACTAGCTAATCATTCAACGGGAATAAGTCCACCATACCCATAATATCGATCCTTTATATTTTGTTGGGACAACTCTCCAGTTTCAGGCATCTCATGTCTGTAAGGGCATTCAGAACCTCTAGTGCATTCACCCCTAATATAGAAACTACAAACATGTGCACGGTTCCTCTTGTAATACGGTGTAGTTCTTTGAAGCTTCAAAATAGTGTCATTTGGCCGTGCCTTACCAAATGAGGACTCATAATCTATACCAGCTCTAGCCTGCATGGTCAATATTCAACCGAATTAGCATAAAGAAAGTAAGAAACGGCATAGCTGGAAAGACCTGCTAAGCGATCAAACTGGAAGTTTATAATTACTTGAATCTTCATGAAATTTAATTCATTGTATATGTAGAACTGAAATATTTTACCATTTCTCTCAAGTTATCTCTTATTCAAATTAATAAAATCACATCTCTAATAGAGAGATTTAATATTTCTTTGTTAAAAGTTTCATCCTCCACCCTTCAAAGAAATTAAAATCTCATTCTTTTAAATGGACATGCTTCATTATATTAAAATTTAAAACTAATTAGACGTGAAAACAAAAGTGAGAGAGAAAACAATATTCCATCCATAAACTTAGTAGAACCATGTATGTCGACGTCAAAATGGAATACTGTCTGACCCAATAACCATCAGATTTTATACCCAAATGTCCATGATCTTGATTCAAATCAAGAACCTTTACCAAATATACCCAACTTGGTTACTAATATTGCTTGATCCACTTTATGCTTTTTTTTTCTTTTTTTTTTTTTTGATAAACGGGAGTTGAAGCCTTGCTCCCCTATACCCAATGGCACCTACATGCCCCAAGACCCAGACCCAGGAAACATCTTCTTCTAGATAAGCTCACCCGAAGATTTAAACTTGAGACCTCTAAGCCGGTATGTCCAAGAGGTCCCAAGCTCTTGCCAACCGACTGCTCCTGGGAGCTTATGCTTCTCTTTCTTTTTCTTTCACCTTTCTTTCTTTCATTTCTTTTGTGTGTGCGAGGTGTGGTAGCAGAGAAAAAATGCAACAAATATAACCAATGTTCTCATCCAAACAAACCATTTAAGGCACCAAACACGTAACTGAACCCTTCTCTACAACAGATCATTAGTTTATTTTCATCTTTCCAATAAGCAACACTACATTAAAGTTTCCTAGAAACTTTAGACCTTTTACCATGAGCATAATCAGAATCCAAAAATTAAAATACACCAAACTATTGAAGTAGGACTAACAAAGCAAATCCAACCAAAAGAATCTAGAATAAAATATCACTCATAAGGTTTAGCATTAAACAGTAAAAACTGTCATTTGCAGTCCCTATGATTTAGGTTTCTAATAAACTAAAACAAGATATATTGATAGAAAGAAACATATTTAAACAGTAAAAAAAGGAAGATAAGTACTGACAACGGAATTTATTGTAGAAAGAAAAATCCTATATCTAAAAGGCTTCCTTAAATGAAGTACTCTACCAGTCGTTTACGGTTTACATACTCAAATATAAAAGTGTATGTTGATACTAATATAAATTGATTGATGCATGTAGCATATCCAAAACTACAAGAAATTAACCACTATGCATGCAGATAGAAATTTTATATCATATCCAATTTGACAAAAGTTATCTACTTAAGTAATCTGAGGAATCTGACACCTTAGTCTTCATTACACTATTAGCCATATTCCATGTCCATCAAGGCTTCTAAATAGAGGGTAAAATGGTTGGGTAGTGACAATGTTTTTCTCCCTCAACATTATAAAAGATTGCACCAACAACTACAAGGAGTAACCATCCTATAATTAGAGGAAGTACTTCAGCAGAAAGTACATACCTTCCGATCATGCTCCTCGGCAAAATATTCCCTATTCACATCACTCTTCGGAATAGCATCATTGGAGTTGATAGACAGGGCAGTATCTCGAACCTGAACTGGTAAGCCATATTCAAGGTCCAAAAGGCAAACTTGACATACATTTTTTAACTTACTACATGTCTGGCAAATCTCTGTTTTCTTATATCTAGCGTCACGTCCAGGCCTCCACCTGAAAACTGTAAAGGGGCGCGTGCAAATTTTGCATTCTTTATCATAATCAGCTCTCGTCTGCATTCAGATATCACATTCAATTGATCAGAGTTACGTCCAAATCATATACTAAGCCATGAATTGCAAAAGAGCACAACTCCAGCTACCATCATCATCCACTACACTCCCACATATTTCATGCAAGTCAACATATAAAATTCATAAACAGTCAACAGAAACCATCTGGGTGGGTGTTCAAACAGAAGGACTTATTCGAAAATTTATGTGCCTAATTCAAGAACGGGATCGAAGTAACTCGCGGGGTTGGGGGTAGTTAAATAAGATAAATAATTAACGCACCATGCGAACGTAGGGGTTATCGCCGAGGCAAGATTCGCAGATGATGGGGAAATCAGAGCGTTCCCACCCATCAGCTTCCAGATCCCTCAGCAACCGATGCGCCATGGAAATCTCCAAATCACGCCGAAATGGAGAGATCTAGCAGATGATTTCGGTTTGTAGAGTTAATTTGTTGCTGAAGGTGAGGGGACATGCTGATCTGCTGCTACCATGGGAGAACTGAGAGTGGGGTGGAGATGGAAGGCAAGAGATCTTAGACGAACGAAAGAAGAAACTAGGGATTAGAGGAACGCCGTATGACTGCTAGGGTTTCTCGTTCTGTAAAAATAGACCGAATCCAATATTTTTTCAGGTGTCCAAAATTTTCAATATATCCGACCAAATCGTCCGGTTGTAGTGATTCGGTTCGGTTGTTTGTTTACCGGTTTTTAATCACCGTTGCCTCGTTGAATATGGGTCGGTGCAAACAGGATTTGATTACTTTATTTGGATTCAGCCATATTTTTAAGGAGTACTATTTTAACAAAAGCACATTATATTTTAAATTTTTCAATCAGACAAGTTACATGAATGGGGAATATGCAAGGATGGAAGGAAAATGGCATAACTTACTTGGTCATAATTTAAAATATATATATATATATATATATATATATATATATATATATAAATTACACAATCTTTTTGTAGTTTTAATCTTATTTTTTCTCTTGAATTCTTATAATTATTAGTAGTTTTAATCCTTTTTTTCCTCTTGAATTCTTATAATTAAATTATTATATATATATAAACATTTTTTTGACAATATATCATTCAATTTTCATACAATGTCCAATTTATCCTTCAACTAGAATTACAACCAACCAATTCTTAAATCTTTCATGTTCATCACGTATAATTTGTCCTTAATCTCACATTTCGCTTAACTCCCAATTGAATCTATCCATTAAATTCACTAATAATTTGTCTTTAATTTCCTAAACCTCTCTAGATCTATTTCTAACAAAATTAAATTCATAAGAAATAATTATGAATCTTAAGAATTCATAATTCATTTCTATTTTGGAGAGGCATAAATGTTTTCTTCCCTCTTTTATGTATCCCTCTCTCTTTATATACATTAAAACTACTAATTTAAATGTGTACATAAATCATAAATGATAAGAATTTTGAAGAATTATAATATGAAAGGTTGGATATATAGAAAATGTCAAATTATTTCAAAAAATTAATTTATCTTGAATTATTTAATACTGGAGTTTCAAAAGTTTTAGAAATTTAACAATTAAATAATTTTTTGAAGTAAAAGTATAAAAGTAGATCCACATCAATCATTTAAATCCATTTATAAAATTGACACAAGAATGTGAAAAGTTAGAATATGGTAATATTGATTATAAAAAGTTTTTGTTAATTTATTTCTTAAAAATTAAAAATAGCAATAGCGAACAACAAAATCAAGACATATTATCCTATATTTACTTCTTGCCGATGTTTGAGATCAAACGGACCAATGCTTGCAAGATATACAATGATCAACGATTGCTAAACAACGTTACCGCTCTACAAAATATTAAAAATAATAGTATTCTGTCAATAAATCGAGAAATCACAATGAACTAAAATATGCCTTGCCTGCATTAAAATTTCAAACTTGTCGTCTACTTTTAGAAAATGTTCGGAATAGAGAACTTACAATAATACAAGGCCGCATTCTCGGAAAATTGAGAAACAATAAGAGATCTATTAAGAGAATGATTTATCCAAGAGAAAATCTTAATAGTTACATCAAAACACAAACAACACGAAAGTTGCCCCTTTTTCATGGGGATTTATCCATCACAGAGATGCACGGAGGAACAGAACGAAGTTCTTATATCTCTTTTCCACTCAATCCAGAAACAAGATCGGACGTTCTCCTGGTTCGTATCCATTTTAGTGAAACTATTCCTCAATCAAGGTAGTCGATAAGTCATCGAAGGGTTTGTGTGAATAAATGAATGATAAGCATAACTCATTTTAAAGTGTCCCACAGTGATCTAATATCTTTTCAAGAAAATGACGCGAGAATYCGCGGTGAAGAAATAAGGAGATCTTTCTATATCGAAATATCAGTTGAAAAAATCATAGGAAAATTCCTGGATCACCCGGTAAGAATGTGGGGAAGAGAGAAAAATATGTATAGAAAAAAGATAGAACAAATTAGTGGAAAGATAACCACTTTTATAGCGGTAGGAAGTAGAATAGTTAAAAAAATCTTTGAGATTCTAGCACCTTTCATGTTCAACCATTAAACCTAACTAAATAAAAAAAATTAATTTTAAAATTAATTTATATAAATAAAGGCAAAACTTTTCATATTCTTAACATTTCATGTTTCATTCATTTAACTCATTTTGTGGTGCATTTAAATTTTGTTTCCGTAAACAAATTTCAATATTCATAATTCATTTATGATAAATCTTAGGAAATTTTTAATATCTCAATTTAAAAATACAAATATTCTCATATTTTACTTCTTAATAATATATTTTGTTAAGTTTGATATATATAATTTTTATTTGCTAATTATTGGTTTAATTTTGTCATTATTATTTTAAAGATAAATTATTACATAATAGAATAATATTTAAATTTTCTCTTATTCTTTCAAAAAAAAATATTGCAATTTAAACTAATAAATAATAAAAGACAAAACTAAATTTAACTTTGATATATATAATTTTTATTTGCTAATTATTGGTTTATGTTATGATACTGAGAATTGAGATGAGAGAATTTACAAAGGAATTGAGCCCACAAAATATTCTCTCTCAATTACATTAGCAGTGAGCTAACAGAGGTATTTATAACCTTCTGTCTAAAAGAATAATTACAACAAATTTTGTTAATAATAAAAACAGAAGTTGAACTGCTTAACAAGCTACAACATTTCAATTATTAGTGATTTATCTTCACACACACCCCTAAACCAATGTCAGCAGCAGGTAAGACATTGAGTTTGGACCGAATATGATGAAAGGAGTTAGTAGATAACGGCTTGGTGAAGACATCTGCAAGCTGAGAAGAAGCTGGTAACTGTTGCACAGCAAGACGGCGTTGAAGAACTAAGTCACGAACAAAGTATATATCAAGTTAAATGTGTTTTGTACGTGAGTGTAATACCAGGTTTGCACTTAAATGCACAGCCCCAATGTTGTCACACCATAGTATAGGTGGAGAAGGAATCGAAATTCGAAGTTCAGCGAGCAAGGTCTGCACCCAGAGAAGTTCAGTAGATGTGTGAGCAAGACTGCGGAATTTGGCTTCGATACTAGAACGGGAAATGATGTTCTGTTTCTTCGAGCCCCAAGTCACAAGATTGTCACCGAAGAATATACAGAAGCCGGTGGTTGATTTTCGATCATCTGGATCGGATGCCCAATCTGCATCCGTATAACCTGAGATACGTAGACTAGATGGAACTTTCAGATACAACCCCGAAGTAAAAGATCCCTTTAGGTAGCGAAGGATTCTTTTGATTGCCTGCCAATGAAGTAGCGTAGGAGAGTGCATAAATTGGCACACTTTATTAACGTTGTATGATAAATTTGGACGGGTTATTGTCACATATTGGAGAGCGCCGACAATCTGTCTATACAATCGAGCATCAGAAAATAACTCACCTCCAAAAGCATAAGGAACAGAACCACTGATCATAGGTGTATTGATAGCATTAGCATCAAACATGTAGGCTTTATGGAGTAGATCTGTAATATACTTTGCTTGAGAAAGAAAGAGACCTCCCTGCTTCGAATATGAAACTTCTATACCAAGAAAGTAACTTAGTATCCCAAGGTTTTTAAGAGCAAATTGCTTATGTAACAGAGTAATAATATTGGTAATCTTAGCAACAGAAGATCCAGTTACAACAATATCATCAACATAAATCAAAATGTAGCTTTGAGATGTACCACGACGTCTAAACAATAAAGATGAATCAGCACGAAAACTTTGAAAACCAATATACAGCAGAAAAGTAGACAGTCTTTCAAACCAGGCCCTCAACCCATATAAGGCTTTGTGAAGTATACAAACTAATGGAATGTCAGTAGAGGTAGCAAATCCATGTGGTTGTTCCATAAACACGTCTTCATGAAGAACTCCATGTAAGAAGGCATTATGTATGTCTAACTGATGAATAGACCAGCCATTTGCCAAGGTATAAGTAAGTAAAACTTGAATAGTAACTGGTTTAACTACACGACTAAAAGTCTCAGTATAGTCGGCATCTGCTACTTGATGGAACCCCTTAGCAACGAGACTAGCCTTATAACGAGAAATTGAACCATCAAAATTTCTTTTTATTTTGAATACCCACTTGCAGCCAATAATTTTATGATCAAAAGGCTGAGACACAAGAGACCAAGTGTTGTTTTTAAGAAGGGCGGAATACTCATTTTTCATTGCCTGAAGCCAATGCGGACAGCGAAGTGCTTCCTTTACTATTATTGGTTCAACATCCAGATACTCATTGAGGAACACTTTTGGACGACATATACCATTCTTTGATCTTGTAGTCATGGAGTGAGTGTTAGAAACATTTGGTACAGTGAGAATGGAAGGTTCATCCAGAGCAACAGAAGCATGTAAAGAGTTTGATGATTAAGGAGAATTAGGAGAGGGAACAGATATAGGTTGAGTTGGAAGAGATAATGAAGCAGGTGGAGGTATAGAAGAAGGATTTGGATCAAGAGGTAAAGAAGATAATGGTAAAGGCGGAGCTGTGGGAGAAGGTAGTATAGAAGGATCGGAGCTGTGGGAGAAGGTAGTATAGAAGGATTTTGAATGGACTCAGAAGTAGTAATAATGGGGACTGTTGGACTAGGATTTGAAGGCAGTATAGGTAAATTTGTGATTATTGGTAAGTTTGATGACACAATTTGAGTAGCAGCAGTAGAGGAAGAAGAATGCAATAAAGGAAACGTACCTTGAGCAGTTGGGAAATACATTTCATCAAACCGAACATTTCTTGAGATGTATAAGCGACCGGACTGATCTAAACACTTGTAGCCTTTATGTTGATTGCTGTATCCAAGAAATAGACATGGAGAGGACCGAAATTGCAATTTATGAGAGTTGTAGGGTTTAAGACATGGAAAGCATAAGCATCCAAAAACTTTAAGAAATGAATATAAAGGTGTAATGCCAAACAATTTCTCTATAGGACTAATGCAATTTAGGATTGTAGTAGAAAGACGGTTAATGGCATATACAGCTGTAGAAACGGTATCATCCCAAAATTCAAGTGAAAGAGAGGCTTGAGATAAAAAGGTAAGGCCCATATCAACAATGTGCCTATGTTTACGTTCTACAATACCGTTTTGTTAAGAAGTATAGGGACAATATACTCGATGAACGATGCCTTGAGCCTTTAGATAAGGAGTCAGTGAACGAAATTCTCCTCCATCAATTTGGAGAATTCGAATAGAGGTTCCTAGTAGTTCTTCAACCATGGTTTTGAAAGATATAAAAGTGTTATAGGCTTCGGATTTAGAATTGAGAAAATAAATCCAAGTGTATCTCGAAAAAACATCAACAAAACTCATATAGTATCTATAACCATTTCGAGAAGATTTAACAGCAGGGCCCCATAGGTCAAATTCAATAAGATATAAAGGGCTAGGAACATTTGTTTGAGATTGTGAAAAAGGTAAAGTAGAGGACTTGCCTATGGCACACGAATTACAAAAGGTTATGGAGCTATTTGAGATTTTAAAATGACTTTTATTCGATACTTATTTTACAATAGGAGTGGCCGAATGACCAAGTCTTCGGTGCCAGAGATCGAAAGTAGATTCATTATGTAAAGTTGAAGTACAAGTATAAGACTAAGATGAAGATAAGGGAAAGGATACAGATGAGTTGATAGAAACTAAAGTTTGGGATGAGTTCGACTGGAATCTATACAATCCTTCATGCATTTGTCCTTGAAGAAGTGTTGTGCCAGTCATTTGGTCTTTCACAAAACAAACAAAGGGATGAAATTCAAAATAGACATTATTGTCTCGAGTAAATTGACTAACACTAATTAGATTTTTTGTAATACTAGGGACATGAAGAAGATTATTGAGAAGAAAAGAATTGTTATTAGGAGCAACAAGCTTAGAAGAACCTATGTGTTGAACAGACAAACCTGAACCATTACCCACAAGTACTTTTGAATCAGCACTGCAAGGTGAACTCACAGAGAGATGAGCAAGATCATTGGTAATATGATTGGACGCTCCTGACTCGGGATACCAGTTAGAGTCTACATTCAAATTTGAAGTGACTATCATGGCTTGCATCGGGCAATTTTGATTTCCAGAAAATTGGCCATTATACTGCTGAGAAGAATTTTGATTCAAATGACCATTATATTGTCCATATGACTGTCCATTAACCCCATGAAAAGTTCTGATCAAAACGTTGATAACACCTAGCTGCAGTGTGTCCAAACCTGCCACACAGTTGGCATTGAGGTCTATTATTGTTGTTCCATTGTTGTCCACCCTGATTATTCCCATGGCCACAATTACCATTACTACGACCTCGTCGATTATTCAAGTTGAATTGAGGAGAATTGTTTCTGGAATCAGTAGGAGAGTTATGCTTTTTGGTAATACTGTTCTGATATGTCAAATTCACTGATGGTGTAGATCCATCTGGATTTACTCCATTGAGAGCACTTCTTGATTCATGAGAAAACAAGATGCCATAGACTTCTTGAAGTGTAAGGGCTCGCTTTTTAGTAGTGATTACAGAGATAATGGCGTCATACTCAGTACCCAATCTAGATAGAAGATATATAATGTGGTCTTTGGTGGAGATTTTTTTTCACCGATAGCTTTTAAAGAATCAGCAAGTTTCTTCATCTTTGCAAAGTAGTCTTTTAAAGACATACCTCATTTCTTCAAGTTTTGCATCTGGTTCTTGTAGCTCATACTTTTGGCTAGGTTGCTGGTAACAAAAATTCCTTCAAGTGTCTTCCAAATTTCTCAAGCAGATGTACAATCAAGCATATCTTGAAGCACTTCTTAAGTCATGGAACCAAGAAGCCATGACGAAATCAAACAATCTTGATGATTCCAGGCGAGATGTGCCGGATTCTCTTCAATATACGATGAAGAAGATTCATTGAAACTAACGCTCGGCAAGAATTGTGCCTGAGGGCCATCATCGGACAGAACATACTTCTCAAGTCCATGCCCTTGTAGTGTAGTCAAAATTTGCAATTTCTAGAGCAAGAAATTGCCATCGGTGAGCTTGATTGTCTTGACATGGTTTCCAGGATTGATACCATTGGGAGCAGAATTTTCATTGGAATTTTGGGAGAGGTTCGAATTAGTCATGGTAATTGGCCACAGATGAACCCAAGATCCCAAAAAAAAAAAATTTTGTGTGGTTAAACAATCGCTCTTGATACCATGTTATGATACTGAGAATTGAGAGAAAGAGAGAATTTACAAAGGAATTGAACCCACCGAATATTCTCTCTCAATTATATTAGTAGTGAGCTAACAGAAGTATTTATAACCTTCTGTCTAAAAGAATAATTACAAAAAATTTTGTTAATAATAAAAACATAAATTGAACTGCTTAACAAGCTACAACATTTCAATTATTAGTGATTTATCTTCACAGTTTAATATTTTCATTATTATTGTAAAATAATATTTCAAACACAAATTATTATATAATAAAATAATATTAATTCTCTTATTCTTTCCAAAAAAAATTTCTTACCATTTAAATTAATAAAAGACAAAACTAAAATTTAGAATGTTATTTTGTTAGAAAATAATATTTTAAATTTATCATATTAATTATTAATAAATTGTTAATTAATTTGAGAGAATTAATAAATTGTTAAGTACTTTTAGTGATATAATAATGTTTCAAGAATTTCGATGACTTGAATTTAAAAAAAAAAGTTAGATGGTTAGAAAAGATAATCAAAAGTTAATGAGAGAGAAAAAATTATAATTAAATAAGGGGAGAGGAACGAAAGAAAGAGGGGAGTCTCACAGTTTGTATTGAGAGAGGAAGGGAGGAATGAGAGAGAAAAAAACATGGAGTGGTGGGACCCATAATTGAATGTAAGGGTAAATTGATTATTATATAAATAATCTAGGTTAAAATGGTCCAATAAAAGTTTTCCACATCTATACTTTTTCATAGATTATAGATTTTAAGTAAGTAGCTAAATTATGTCACCCATTTATAATTTTGTAAAAATGGCTAAAGGATATATTTGAAATTTTACATTTTTTAGTTTTTTTCCCACGATACCTTTCCTATGTTTTTTGAAATTTACAAGTATTTAACCGCCCAACAAACTTGCTTTTCAATTCAAATGTTGTTTCTTATCCATTGAAACCACCTAACATAGATTTGTTTCCCATATTTAAGGGATTTAATTGATTTGATTTTATATCTCCACCTTTTAAATTTTAGTCTTAAGGTGATCTCTCATATCTTTCCCCTCTGCAACAACCAATTGAATGACCAATTGTATCTTACAAGCTCTTCGCTACAACGATGGATTAAGTTTCATCCTTCTAAAGCAATAATGAATTCTATATTAATTGCATTTCTATATGATGGTAGTTGAGACCAAAACAAATCAACTCATACCAGAAATATATTTTAGTATCTGTAGCTTCCTACACATTAGGCATTGTTATGATTGCGAAAGCTCTATGGTATCTACTACCCTTGGCTTGGGCATGAATTGAGGTTAGTCTTATTCAATTTTCTTTCCGTTTGCTTTTCTCTGAGTCTTATTCAATTTTCTTTCTATTTGCTTCTCTCTTTCCCCTTCCTATTCTTGTTGGAGTTTGCAACTTAGCCCCTGAAATTACTTTCCCTCTCTTTTCCATCTTTTCCCCTCAAGTTCTTTATTATAGGTCACGATTTGGCTCACAAATCATAAGAACAAGTTAGTTGTTGAAGCATTATAGGTATTGTATTTGTAGATACCAACATTATCCCGATATGAAAATGCAACACTAGTACAGACCACTGTAAATATTGATATTGACCTCGAAATGGAAGTGCGATACCACCCAACGCAGCACCAGTGTAGACCAAAATTCACCATCAATGCATAAAAGAATGTGCGACACAGATTACTGTAAATATTGACATTGACCTCATAAATGAAGTGTAGACCACAACTTACCATCAACTAACTAGTAATTATACGTGTATCTATTGATACATACAGTGTGCATATGTTACTAAAGTGATTACCGTTTCACAATAGTGAATTCTATACTAATCGCATTTCTATATGATGGTAGTTGAAACCAGAACAAATCACTCGGACCACGCCTTTTAAGGTGTTTGAGATTAATGATGTGAAAGTATGGAAATATGTTTTAGTAACAATATTCCTTGTCATGATTGCAAAAGAAACTACACATTAGGCCTTGTCATGATTGTAAAAGTTCTATGGTACCTACTACCCTTAGCTTGGACATGGACTGAGGTTAGTCTTATTCAGTGTTCTTTTTGTGAGAGTCATCATTGATTAGTTTTCGAAATAGTTTTTTTTAGCTTAGACCAAAGCAATGTATACATGGCTCAAGATAATACACTTAGGAAACATAAATATACAAATAATCTAAAAATAAGGAAGGCTTGGACAGAATAGCAGAGTAAGTACAAGTATTAGTAGAATAGCAAAAATGTGTTCATCGTCATTAATATGTTTGCTCGCAGTAATTGTGACCTCTCGAGAGAATCGATGACTGCATTAAGATGCACTTGCTAGTACTAGTACATCTGAGAATTTTTAATTGACTAATTGTAAATAAACTCAAACTGTGGGACAAAGGATTATCCTGAACCCACACCGAGGGATTCACGATGATTTTTATTCAATTTTATTTCTGTTTACTTCTCCCTCCTTTTCCCATTCTTGTTGGAGTTTGCAACTTAGCCCCTGAAGTTACTTTCCACCTCTTTTTCCCTTAAGTTCTTTATTATAGGCCACGATTGTGCTCACAAATCATAGGAACAAGTTAGTTTGTAGAAGACATTATAAGTATTGCCTTTGTAGATACCAACGTTTTTTTAGTACAACATGTTGGGAAGAGGATTTGAACTCACAACCTTGTGATTGGAGGTATATGCCAATTACCGCTGAGCTATGATCGCTTTGGCAATAGAATGAAAATGCAACACTAGTACAGACCAATGTAGATATTGACATTGACCTCAAAATAAGAGTGCGACACCCAATACAGACCATTGTAGATACCAACATTGACCCGAAAAATGGGAGTGCATACTACTATAGATACTAACTTTACCCAATAAATGGAAGTGCAACTCTAGTGTAGACCACAACTCACTATCAACGCATAAAAGAAAGTGTGACACAACCCACTATAAATATTGACATTGACCTCATAAGCGAAGTGTAGACTAGAGGTGAGCAAGTAACTCCGAAAAACTGATCCGATCGAACAAAATTGACTGAACCGACATCGATAGATTGGATGGAAAAATTAGTCGGAATCGGTTTTTAAATTTTAAAACCAATTGTTGATCGGTTGGTTTGGTCTGAAAAATTATTTTCGACCGAATCGACCGATATATATTTATATTAAAAAAAGATAAGGAGGCGTGCTGCTGCATACATGCAGCATCATTGAAAACCATGGCCACTCGTTTTCAATATTTTTTTATTAATTTTTTTATCTTTATTTTTTATTAATTTTTTATCTTTCTCATCTCTCTTGTCCCATTTTTTTTTTTCTTTTCTTCTCCCTCCATCTTCTTTTTCTTTATTCTGTTCTCTCATCTCTCACTTCATCCAACTCATTCTCCCTCATCATCTTCTTCTTCGTTATTCTTCTTTCCCTCCAAGTCGTTGATTTTCCTTTTTCTTTTCTTCTTTTTCGCTTCATACATACTCTCTCATCATCTTCTTCATCATTCTTCTTCTTCCCCTCCAAAGTTGCGGATTTTCCTTTTTCTTTTCTTCTTCTTCGCTTCATATAGAAGCTCACTGTAGCTCCGGCACCAGCTTCCTCTATCGAAAAGAAGAGTATTTCATAACCGACAAAATCGACCGACGGACCAACAAAATCTAGTCGGTCGGTCGGTACAAAATGACGCGGCGTAGAAGTCGGTTTTTAGATTTGAAAACCGACTAGATCGATTTTCGGCGTCAGGGTTGGCAAAAAACCGACCCTGACCGACCGATGCTCATCCCTAGTGTAGACCACAACTCACCATCAACTAACTAATAATTATAGGTGTATCTATTGATATATACAATGTGCATATATTACTAAAGCGATTACCATTTGACAATACGACTTCACGTGACAATGTGACAATGTATGTTTGATTTGATTTTCTTTCATACTTGTATGGACCCATTAAATATATTTAGTATTTACCCCTCCCACCTAGAAATTTTAAATTTTAGATTTTAGATTTTAACTTAGAAATTTATAAATTTTAAACGTTATTCAAATTTTGAATAAATTTTTATTTATCTACTTCAATTTTTAAATTAGATTTTAGTTGTTTAAATTTGATAATTTAAAATTGATTCCTACAATTAGGATGTGTTGTTTTTGCACGTTGTTTTACCAAATAAAATTCGTAAAATTAAGCAAATATAATTATAGGGGTATATTTGTCTAAAATAATATTTAGGATTACAAAAAACGTCATTTAGCCATTTACACAATATTTAATATGTTTGGCCATTTTTTAAAACACATTATTTATTTTGGTCATTTATGCAGTTGTCCCTATTTTTAATTATAAATAAAAAATTTGGTGAAATACATTTTTAGTCGTTGAGTTCGATGATAGGTTTATATTTGATCCATGAGTTCTAATGAAACGCCCCAGAACGTTTTACACTATTCTAGGTAACGTTTGACTGGGCGTTTATGCTGAACGCACGCGCTAAGCGTGGTAACAATTATATAGATGCAAGCGCACACCTGTCAGAGTAATATAAAATGGATGGAGTATCCAASTATCGATCCTCAAGGACTTCTAAACAATTTCCAAACTCTAAAGTTTTAAAGAATAGTGAATGTTGGAATGAGTGATTCTTGTAAAATGGGAAGTGGTCACAAATAATGGTTTGGATTTGGGATTTGGACTTAGAATGATAAAACCTAGCCCGAATTACTTCAAGTTAGCCAACAAAGAATCAAGGACATGCTAAGGACAATATGCATTTTACTTTAGAAACCAACGACTACGCTTCTCACTTGACTTATGTCTAAGCAAGTTCAAAGTCCTAAGACATTCCCTAATATGTCTATTATGAGATATATCTTAGTTTTAGGATGGAAATAGT
>NW_019104613.1:0-14452 GCF_001995035.1 Momordica charantia
AAAAATAAAATATTTACATTTACAATATTTAAGCAACAATGATAGCAAAGTGTGCCTCATTACACACCATTTCAAAAACTATTTTACTAATCAAAACCATATAAATTTTAAATTATTCCACGTCGTAGGTAGAATGTTAGCCACACTAGTTATCATAAACACACTATAACAATTCCGTACAAAAATATATGCAATCTACAAAAGTTGGGGGCAGATATCGATCCTAGAAGGCTCATTGGAGACTCAGTGCTACCTAAAAAAGATTAAAGATAAATAGTGAGCTAACAAGCTCAGTGAGTGGTAGATATTTACAATAAAATAAAGTAAAGATAGGCATTAACAAACATGGCAGTAGATCATAATTTATAAGATTGTTATGAATATGCTGAGAAATGAATAACTTGAAATACTTGATGGTAGGAGATCCTTACGAGCATCATCTTTAAAGCATTATCATGAGATAGAGAAACTTATCATTTAAATCTAAACCTAAAACTGGCCATACAGGCAATAGATAACTCAATATGCACATCTGGGCATCCTGGTCATACTATATACGAGAAATCTTAATGCACGGAGCAAAACAAATTGGTCATGCTATGTATAGGCTAAACTCTCATACGTGGCAGAGCAACTAGTCATACTATGTATCAAGTAACCTTAAAATGCATAGCAGAGCAATACTGTCAATACAACACATCGAGTAACCTCAAGATCATGTATAGCTGCGGAAAACTAGTTATATTATACATCTAGAACCTCAAGATGTATAGCAGAGGAAAACTGGTCATACTATACATCGAGTAACCTCAAGATGTATAGCAAAGCAAAACTGGTCATACTATACATCGAGCAACCTCAAAATGTATAGCAGGACAAATCTAGTCATACTACGTATCGAGCAAGTTCAATACACGTAGCAGAGTAATCCTGGTCATACTACGCATCGAGTAAGCTCAAGGCACATAGCAGAGCAACACTAGTCATGTACACATCGAGTAAACTCAAGATACATAACAGAGCAAAGCTGGTCATGCATACACTACGAGAACACTATTCAGGTAAGTGTACAAAGAAATAACCATAGGTACAACATTTAGTGGTTCTAAAACAGATTCTATAATAGGTTTAATATTCTCAAACCACAACAAATCATAATTATTATATATCGACGTCTCATAATCTTTAAATCATAAATTCAATGATTTGTTCTCACCATTGAAATCATAAATACCAAACAATTGGCCTAAAATAATTCTGAACCTCGTATACCAGCTCAACCATAGTTTGGTAGTCATGTAAATAGGTTAAAATCATGGAATTTCTATAAACTAAACACTTTGCAAACTCAATTATATTAATTACGAAATAGGATGTTTCAATCAAATTCATTCGTGAATACCAATCTCTTGAAATTTCATAATATTAAGTCATAACATCAAATCATTAACCACAATTCATCTCTTTATACTTCAACATTTCATTGGTTACTAAAACAAGGTAATTTACGAAATAAGGATAAATGCCTCAAAATCTCCATAATTTCCAATAACTAAATCTTTGGTATGACCACGAGTCAATTTTGTTTTGGAAGTTTAAGTTCAACAATTACTACAATAATTAACATACTTAATAAAATAACCACTCACTGAATTATTGTTCGCCAAATTGGGACTATAAGCGATCTCGATTTTTGCTTGACCTATAATATTAAGTAAATAATACAATAATTAATTATGTCACCATAAATTAAGCACACGCACATTAGATATTTCAAACCTTGGATGAACTCTAAATCCCAAAAGTCCAAGCTTAAACTTATTCTATGAGTATTTCCATTCTCTCCCCAATAACTCCTATGTACTTTATGTACTTTTCCATTATAAAATAATCCTTTTTTTTTTCATTTTTACTCCCATGTGAGTGACGTACCAAACCAAGAAAATTCCCCTTTATCTCATTCATTTTGTACTTGCACCAATTTATTAATTTGTTTTTACTTTATTTCACTATTCACTTTCTTCTTCATCCATCTACCACCAAAATGGCCATCTTCTTCCATTTTTATATTCTATTTACTTTCTATAACATCCCACAAAATGCCATTTCTTTCTATCATCTTTCTTTTGTTTCATATTCATCTTGTGGTTCCATTACACACACAACTCATTACCCATCCTTTTTATTCATTTTCATTTTTCTCTCAACTAATAAGACAATACTTTATTAGAATCCATCATTTGAACTCTTTCATTGCTCAAATCAATTTTCTTCTTCAATTAAGAACACTAAATGTCACTACTGAAGAGATCTAATATTCTCTTCTTCTTCCTCTTAAGTTTCCAAAAAAAAAAAAGTACAATACACGAAATGAATGACCCATCGAAGTGTTTATTGAACAGAAGAAGGAAACCATACTATTGTACTTAAAAGCGGCTTAAGAAAGTCGAAATCGACTTACCGAATCTCAAATCTTTGTCTAAAAACCTAGTCGATCCATTCTCTTTGTTACCGATAGCTTTTCCTGCCATTTTTCCGGCTATCTTTCCACCCTCTACCCTCCATCATCCTCTTTCTCTCTCCCATTTTGCCGTCTCTTTAACTCTCTCAGGCGTTTCCTTTTTTTTCTCTTTCTTTTATTTCTTTTCCTTTTCTGTTTCTTTCTCTGTCTCGCTTATTCTCGTCTCTTCTTCCTTTATCTTCTTTTCTTTCATTTCACAATTTCCAAATTTTTTTTCTTTTCCTTTTTGTTTAAACTAAAGCACAAAATCTATATCCCTTTTCCTTTATTTTTAGTTAATATATAATACTTACCATCAAAGTTTCTCTATATTTTTTTTAAGGAAACAAAACGGGTGTTACATGTTCAGATTACTAGTCCAAAGATTTGACGTTTTGAAAGTGAATTTAATTATGCCTCAATTTCTTATTTCTTAGGCCAATCATTTGTCTATTTTTTAGACATAATACAAATAGCAAGCAAAAATTTTGTCACTAACTATATTAGTTTTGTTCCATCTTTTTCCTGTCATAACACAGTTTATTGAAATTTCATTGTTATCCCGAGGCATTTCACCTTATCTATTATTAGTCGTGTCTATGGTTCCTTTTTGTGTATTTACATCCTCAAGAAATTAGTTTTTTACTATTGAAACTAGATTTATTTTTCGAGGATTTTTTATCCTTAGAACACATTGATCTACCACACTTCTACCGTGTTTCCAACTCATTAGTTATAACAACTTGCTGCATTATGATATCAATCTTCAATAGAGCATTTGTAGTTGGTATATATAGGACTTAGTAACTTTCTTAATATCTATTAATGCATATGGTATTTGATTTGCTATATTTTGCAAATCAAATATCTCTAAGCTTCAATTTCACTTTGATCTACATGGACATCTAAAATGAGACAATAATGATGCATTCCATGTAATTTCTTTTTTAAACTTCTTAATTTCTCCCCCCTAATGTTGGAAAAATTGTCTCAATAAAATGACAATCAGCAAATCGTGTAGTAAATACACCACCCGTCAGAGGTTCAAGATATTATTGATGGAGAATCAAACCCAAAATATATTCCTAACCTTCTTTGAGAACCCATCTTAGTTATTGTGTTGGAGCAATTGGAACATGTACTGCACATCCAAAAATTCACAGATGAGATTCATTTGGCTCCTAGCCACAAGGTAATTGTAACGGAGAGTACGTATGATAGGTTGTTGGTCTAATGCAGGCACATGACGCTGCATGCAAAACAGCATGACTCGATATAGATGTAGGAAGCTTAGCTCTTATAAATAATGGTCTAGCAATTACCTCCAAACGTTTTATAATGATTATGCTAAACTATTTTGTGTATTAACTTAATTGTATAATAAAAAAATTGTGTTCGTAACTTAAGTATTTGAGCAATTAATGTTGCTAATGCAAGGTAAGTTGTTAATAAGCACAGATGTAACCATCTACTCAATGCGTATATTAACACCATAAATATCTAAAGGGTCAACTTAGTGAATTAATGGGTCCACATATATCACCATTAATTCATTCTAAAAATGCAGTTGATCCAGTCCCCACTTTAGCTGGTGATGGTCTAATGATTAATTTCCCTTAAGAGCAAGCATCACATAATAATTAATTGGATTTAAGAATCTTCTGGTTCATCAATGGATTTCCATGTGAATTCTTAATAATTCTTCTCATCATTATAGACCCAGGATGACCTAACCGATCATGCCAAATGATAAATATATCTGGGTTCATGAACTTCAGATTCATTGTTGCACATATTTCAATTATTACTCGTACATGAGTGTAATATAATTAAGAAGATAAATCAGGCAGCTTTTTCAGTATACGTTTTCCATGTGAGACAATAGATATAATATAAAGATACTCTATATTATTCTTACTATCAGTCTCAATAGGATAGTCATTACAATGTATATCTTTAAAACTAGTAGATTTCTCATTAATTGACTAGAGAGCAATGCATTGTCATTTGTAAATTTTGTTCCTCTAGGCAAAGTAATATTATTTTTTCCAAAATCTTCAATCAAGTTTTCAGAACCTAAGATTTTATTGACTTTTGCTTCCAGCATTGTCAATTTGGAAAAATATTTTCTACTTTTAAATATTATGTGTATTGTTGCACATTCTATCAAACAGAGCTTCTTTACTTATTTTTAGTTATCCAACATATGAAAGTTAGTTCATGTTTCTTCATTGAACAAAATAATTACATAAAGAAAAAAAAACTTGGAATATAAAAGTTCAATCTAAGATAAAAAAATATATATATGAAAGATAAATGCTAAAAAAACATCAATTCTTGATATTCTAAAAAAAAAAACACTTGTTACTCCATCAATTGTGCTGATTTTCTCTTTAGATGATTCAAAGAAGTCTACCACATCCAAATTTGTCATGTTGGATGGGTCAAATATATCATCATCTTGGGTAGCCAAATTTTGCTTCCACAATTTTCTCCTTTTCCTGCAGGGAAGCTTGATAGAGATCAACTGAGTGTTTTGACATACAATAGGTACGTGCTCAATGCCCAGTCATATCGCATATGAAACATTTATGTTCAACAATTCTAAAACTCGTATCGTCTAGAGCTTTTCCTTTATCATCATCATTTCATGTGGTTCTTTTGAAAGTTGGATGATTATAACGACCACCACGAAATGAATAATTATGTCTTCCTCTACTGTGGTCACGACCTCGACCTCGACTATGATTGTTAAAATTCACAATAAACATTCACTTCAGGAGATGGCGTTGCTCCAGTTAGTTGAGATTCATGTTTTTTCATCAACAACTCGTTAGTTTGCTCAGCCACGAGAAGACATGATATAAGTTCAAAATACTTTTTAAAACCTTTCTCTCGATATTGCTGATGCAGGCAGTGGCCAATCCAAAATTTTAGGTAATGGGGCACAAATGCATATAAATATAATGGAAACTTGAACTTAGGAATGTGTATCAATTTGCATGAGATAAGTGTTGTAATTTTCAATGTACATACCTCAAACTTAAAGCTAAGATGAAAAGTCAAACCTCTAAACAAAGACAAGTATTAGGATCCTTTTGTGCTAAATATGGTTATGAGAAAATTCAAGCTCCCTCTATACAAAAGAAATATAAAAATTATAAGAATAATAAGAATTATAAGTGAACCCCTTATAGAGCTTCGTATAAAAAACTAAAAATATTTCCAATACAACCAAAAACAGTATTATAAATCTCCCCCAAAAAGAAAAGGTAAATCTTTTAAAAACAGAAAACGAAAAGAAATTATTTGCTACAAGTGCAAACAAAAAGGACGCATTGCTCCAAATTGTCGTATGAAACGGAAAATTAACAATCTAGAAATACATGATGAAGTCAAAAATCAACTGTTAAATATATTAACAGATTCTTACTCATAATACGATGAAGATTCTTGTTATGATCAAATTTTTGAAATCCAAGAAAAAACTGATGAAACTTCTTCTAAAGAATCATCATCTGTAAACAAATTGAAGATTCTTGTTATGATCAAATTGAACCTTGCACCTGTAAACAAACAATTAATGTTATAACAAAAGACCAAGACTTTATCCTAAACATTATACAACAAATTGATGATCCATAAATTGAAAGCGAATATCTTCTAAAATTAAAAGATTTAATAACCAGTGAAAATAAGGCAAACAATATAGAACATTATAATCTTAATGAAATATTGTCACGATTTGAACCAACACCAAAGCTACAACAGTTCAAGATGTCAATAGAAGTAAATCTTTTAAAAGAAGAAATTTCAAATATTAAAAAGGAAAATTCTCAAATAAGACTTGAATTACTAACCTTACAAACTCAACAAATGACTGAACAACCTTCAAGTTTTAATTATGAAACACTTGCAAACATTGAAATTGGTGAATCTTTTATCAATATTATAAATAAAATACACTTACAAAAATGGTATTGTGTCATCAATCTCGTAATAAGTAAAGAATATCTTTTAACCTCAAAGGTATTAATCGGCTTTGGAGCCGGTCAAAATTGTATCCGAGAGGGATTAATCCCGACAAAATATTTTGAAAAAATCCTCCGAAAATCTTCATAGAGCAAATGGACAACGACTGAATAGAAAATAAAAACTTTCTAATGCTCATTTGTGTAACCAAGGATATTGTTTCAAAAATACCTTCATTATTGTCAAAGATTTAAATGAACAAATAATATTAGGAACTCCCTTTTTTATCTCAACTCTATCCCTATCCCTTTTTAGTCAACGAAAAAGGAATAACCTCAAAAATCCTTAATTAAGAGACTATTCTAAAAATTTTTAAACCAAGTATCTATCAAGACTATACATTCTGTTCAAAATTCTTCAATTTCTGTTCAAAATTCTTCAATTTTTAAAGGTATCAATTAATGGAAGAAAAATGCAACAAATACAATTCATAAAGGAAGAAATAAATCATAAAAGAGGAACAACTTAATGATCCTAATATTCAAAAACAAATTACTCAGCTTAAAGAACTAATTGAAAATGAAATATTTTCATCCTTACCCAATGCTTTTTGGGAACGAAAAAAGCACATTGTAAACCTACCTTATATAAAAGATTTTCATGAATAACAAATTCCTACAAAAGCCCGACCTATACAAATGAATGCAGACTTACTACAACATTGTCAAAAGGGAGTTGAGGAATTACTTGATAAAGGACTGATTAGATCCAGTAAGTCACCCTGGAGTTGTGTGGCTTCTTATGTCAATAATCAAGCCGAAATTGAAAGAGGAGTCCCATGCTTAGTCATCAATTATAAACCCTTAGATACAGTCTTAAAATGGATTAGATATCCTATTCGTAATAAGAAGGATCTTATTAGTTGAAAATTCATGACGCTTAAAAATGGTAGATCCACTCTTAAGGATACTATTCCTAATAAGACGAATCTTTTTAGGATATGACATTTGTCAAGGAAAAATAAAGCCAATCCAAAGATGTATAGAATTTGCAAATAAATTCTCATATGAAATTCCTGGTAAAACCCAATTACAAAGATTCTTAGATGTCTCAATTATATTTATGATTTTCTAACAAATTTAAGACAAACTTGTAAACCTCTCTATCAAAGACTTAGGAAAAATCCTCTTCCTTGGTCTCATGATCATACATGCATCATACAAACTATCAAAGGTCTAGTCAAAAGTCTTACATGTCTATATATTATTAATCCTCAGGCATCACTTATAGTTGAAATCGATGCCTCTAGTATTGGATACAACGACATTCTCAAGCAATCCATACATGGTCAAGAACAATTAGTTAGGTATCACTATGGCATTTGGATAGGTGCACAAAAAATTAATCTACTATCAAAAAAGAAAATTTATCAATCGTTTTATGCATCAATATATTTCAAAGTGATCTTATCAACATAAGTTTTCTGATACGTGTCGATTGCAAAGTTGACACAGATGTTTTACAAACGGATGTCAAAAATTTAGTTTCCCAACAAATTTTTCCTAGGTGGCAAGCAATTCTTTCATGTTTTGATTTCAAAATTGAATCTATCAAATGAAGCACAAATTCCCTTTCTGGTTATCTTAGAAGAGAGTTTCTTCAAGGAAAGATAGAGAAAAAATGAGTCCCCCAAAAGAGAGAAAATGAAGGAGATGAGCGACCAAAATCTCAAACGAAAGCCTCCTACTCTAAAGCTTATCATTTTTTTCGAAGGAGAAACATCAACACCACAAGAAAAGAGAAAGCATCTCAACAAGAATCCTCTCAACAAGGTACTGCTATACCTACATAAAATAGATTTAAAAGTTTGGGATCTTCTATCTTACCAAGGCATTCAGCCTTACAAAATTAAAACGCATAAGATGCTAGGTGTCGGGTATTAAAGCTACGTACGACACCTTTACAAAACAACAAACTATATCTCGATAGAACTTTGTTGGTGAAATCTCCAAAGTTGATTGAGTTTTTGTCTTGAGAAGTTGATTGAATCTTGTCTTTATTGACTTGGTTATTGTGAATATATATGACTCATGAAATTGGTAAACTCGTCTTCATCTTGATTTTTGTCGTCATCATTGTCTCGATTGTCGCTCGGAGAAGAAATTTGTTGAATTATATTAGTCAGTTCTTGATAATTTGTAGCTCGTGCCATGGCTGCAATGAGTCTAGACCTTTGGGCAAGGAATTGTTGATTCAGCTGAACATTTTGTTTTTTATTATATGGGTAGACAGAGAACCATTTTTCCACTACTTGTTTTGAGGCGATTACTGTGTTGAACTTGTCCCACCATTTCATTTTGTACATTTGATGAAGACGAGATTTTCCATTTGTTTCTATAATTGAATAGTCCTAGTAGAATATCCAAGCTAAAAGAAAATAATTTGAAAATCACAAAAGAGGATTGAATGAATTTGTAAAAACAATGTTTGGAAAATATTTGAAGCTTTGCGAAATTGGAGAAGGTAGAATAGACTTGGTAAGACAAAAAATATTCCACCAGTCATTACCATAATGGAAAGTTTTGAACACATGATTTGTAAAAAATAATAAACCAGGAATAATTGAAATTATTTAACCAAAACATATTATACCAAGCATTTTGATAGTCAAGGTATGAATATGTTTTAGGAAAGAAAAATGGGTATGATGGAAAATATACAGCGGAAGCGAGCAATGATCGAAATAACAATCTAGATGCATATTACAACCTAGGATTAAACATGCATGATCATAGATTATGATGCTTAAAGAAAGGTAGAGAAAATTACATATCTTTGTAGCTTTTCAAATTTCTTCAATTAGCTCCAATGAGGACCACCAAGAGGTCTTCCTAGCTATTCTCACGGGTTGGAATAGAGTGGTGGGACTCTTTTTARAAAACGAGAATTTAAGCTTTTTGAAAAACATCAAATGGCCAAAGGTTCCAAGAGATTTCAATGTTTGAACAAAGGTCTTTTTAAATAGGCAATTTACATGCAACTCTTGTATGTCAAAATTCACCAAAAGTTTACAACACATATTTCATTCATGTATGACATGGCTAAGTGTCAAAATGCATGTCAAAAGTTCACCAAAAGCTCACAACACACATTCCACTCAAGCATTGCCATGGTTAAGTGTCAAAAAGTGGATTTTTTGAGATTATTTAAATGTTCCACTCAACAAGTTAGTGAAATTTTTCACCAACTTGGTTAAAAACATTATTTTAATCTTCTTAGTCAACCTTTGACTTTCTCTGGTCAAAGTCAACTATTTGACTTTTTCCGAAATCCGACTGTTTGACGAAATCCATGCCTCCGATTATGAATCCGCATTCATAATTTTAATATTTAAATCCTATTTAAATATTTTGACCAAATTTCTCAAATTGATATGATATATCAATTACTTAATCATATCTCATATGATTAACCTAATTCGTACGATTCGAATTATTCCTTCAAATTATTCCAAGTTTATTCCTATATGAGCTAGCTAGGGGACCTTATGGACCTACAAATCATGAGCTCCAACAATCCGAGATTAACCGGTTAAACTCTTTAACCTAGTTAACCAACATTCGTTAACTACCGGGTCACTCCACTAAAACCCGTAGCTGCACTCTCCTCACTGCAGATATATTATGTCCATTTGGTATAATCATGATCGGTAAGTCGACCCTTCACAAGTTGTTTATTATTACAGCTGGGTCAAAATACCGCTTTATCCTTGTAATTACCTCTTGTTCCTTAAGTCTCACTGATCCTCTAATGAACAATGATTTGTAATCCAACTATTAAATCAAAAAAAACCTCACAAACCTTTTGATGAGGGTGGCGCCAATTGTTCAAGACCTGGATTCAGCCCTTCAGAGAACAACCTCGCTAATATCCCAAAATTGGGTAGAAGTGAATTCCTTCTTGCGCCTTATGTCCTTAGCTATCTACCTAATCTTACCCCTGAAATGGGAGGCTTATTGAGCCAGCGCTGTTGAGCTGCTCTCACCCATGCAGATCTATGGATAATCCCAAGTAAACAGAAGTTCATAGTTAGCTCAGGATTAAGATCGAGTTACCTAGGCCATTAAAGTCGAGATAGTAAGTTTCAGACAGTAAACGGTGTAATAAAGTAAAAGTGGCTATCTCATGGTCCGGTCTTATGGAAACTCTTTGCACGGGACGCCCCTACTCGCATGTCTTCACATGAATGAATTAGGATCACATCGTTTGTAGTAGCTACAAAGTGGGCCGCATCCATAGTGTCCCTAGAATAAGGCCGCCAACCTTATTCCTATACTATAGACCATTTAGACTGTTAACTCAAACATGATCCATATTTATGTCTCTACATAAAGTTTGAGTGTCATGTAACAATCTAGGATCCTTAGTTTATTGGATTTAGAACTAATAAGAACATTTTATTGGATCAATAACTACTTATTAATTATAACCTTCAATAACAACTTTATTGAATGATAAAAGTATATATGGCATTTACAAACTATGAGTTTTAGGACATAAAACCCAACAGGGTAAACTTCTTTTCAGTGTAAATATTTTGATTCCATTTTGTGGGGGTTAATAGTCAGAGAATTTTGACTTTTGAAAAGGCAATTTTTTTGGATGGGTTTTGTCCATGGTATGGGTTTATTCAATAGAATCTGTTTCTATGAGTATATGTTTATAGAATAATCAGGTTTTGTGAATTTGGTTTGGAACGAAATGAAAGTTAGAAGGAAAGATTTTTTGGATGGTTTCAGAGATGAAAGTATCTAACTATTATGGTTCAAGAGTGGTAATAAATGTGGTTTGAGATTTTGAAAGGTAATTATTTGGTAATGTAGTTCTTGGTGGTATCGATTTTGAGAATTGGATTCAACAACTGCCTGGATATATGTTGATGGCGTAGGTTTGGGAGATAAGGTCGATGACTCTCCTACAATTATGGGTTGTGAAGAAGTAGAAGGGGTCAATGACCCGATTTGTAAGGCAGAATGTCTTGGTGGGATAGAAGATCCCAAAATTTGAAATCTATTTAATGTAGGTATAGCAGTACCTTGTTATGTTGAGGTGCTTTCTCTTTTCTCTTGGTGTTTGATGTTTTTCCTTCGAAAAAATGATAAGCTTTAGAGTAGTAGGCTTCCGTTCGAGGTTTTGATCGCTCATCTCCTTCATTTTCTCTCTTTGGGGGGTCATTTTTTCTCTATCTTTCCTTGAAGAAACTCTTGTAAGATAATCAGGAAGGGAATTTGTGCTTCCTTTTATAGATTCAATTTTGAAATCAAAACATGAAAGAATTGTTTGCCACCTAGCAAAAATTTGTCGAGAAACTAAATTTTTGACATCCTTTTGTAAAACATTTGTGTCAGCTTTGCAATCGACACATATCATAAAACTTTTGTTGATAAGATCACTTTGAAATTTATTGATGCATAAAAGATTGATAAAATTTTATTTTTGATAGTAGAATAATTTCTTTGTGCACTTATCCAAATGCCAGAGTGATACCTAACTAAATGTTCTTGACAATGTATGGATTGTTTGAGAACGTCACTGTATCCAATACCAGAGGTATCGATTTCAACTATAAGTGATGAAACGCGACAACCCAAGCATATTGAGCTACTCAAGCCACAAGCCATTTGAATTCAATCGTAGAGATGGTTCAACTCGAAAGGCTAAGGGTTAGAGGTGAAGGGATCGGATCCCGCAGCGGAAGGATGCGAACGCGTGTGGTTCGATCTTATCTTAGAATTACAATAAATAAAAGACATAAGTATTAGTAATAGGAAGTTAGTGATATTTACCTTTGAAGACACCTCTTCAATGTAGACACCAATGTCACCACAAAGTTTTCCTCGCTATCATCTCGATATTAAAAACTCGGTTTGTGGGAACCGTCTTAAAATTGATAAAGGGATCGAGAGATTGAGAGAGATGTTGTTTGCTAGAGTTTTCCAAATTCATTCAATTGATGATCGAGTGAACCATGGAAGGGGAGAACATCCATTTTATTAGGGAGGAAGAGTGAGGGGGAAGTCACCACTTCCCCACTCACAATTTCCCCACTTCCCACCAGGGAAAACCTCCCCCACTTTCCCATTTTTTCTCTCTTTTTTTATTATTTAATTTAATTCAAACCATTTTAATTAAATTAATAATTAATTAAATCCAATTTAATTAATTACTAAATAATTATTAATTTGATTAAATTAAATCTAATTTAATGTAACCAAATTAACATATCACATTAATTTAATTTAATTAATCTTAAATTAATCAACCATATTAGAATCAAATTCTAATATCCTTCTCTCTCATAAATTTGAACCCAATTCAAAATTAACTTTATATTATAGTGTATCAACATACATTATATTAATTGCATATCATACAATTAATCTTAATTCCCTTTAATGAAATTGAACAATTCAAAATTTTTTCAGGATTAAATGTTCTAACTATCCTTTACGAGTTAGCAAGGGGACCTAATGAACCTACATAACAGAAGCTCAAATGATACGAGATTAATTGATTAAACTCATTAACCAAATTAATCAACATTTGTTAACTGTCAGTCACTCCACTAAAGACCCACAGTTGCACTGTACTCACTGTAGAATATTTTGCTCCATGAATTTTGATCATTAATGGTAAGTCAATCCTTTACGAGTGTTCGTAACCACAGTTGGGTAAATTACCGTTTTATCCTTGTGTTACATCTTGGACCTTAAGTATCGTTGATCCTCTAATGAACGACTCGGTTATGGTCCAACCAATAATTAGAAGACCCTCTCGGGCCAGTGAGAGGGTGTGGCCCCTTGTTTGAGTCCCAGAGTCAGCACTTAAGAGAACACTCATCTACTTACCCTAAAATCGGGAATAAGTGAATTCTATCTTGTGTAGTTATGTTCCCAGCTCCCTACTCGGTCTCGTCCCCAAAATGGTAGCCATATTGAGTCGGCGACTCGGGTCACTCTAACCCATACAAATCAAAGGATGAGCCCTAACAGGCAGGTGTCCATAACTCACTCAGGATTGAGATTGAGTTACTTGGTCAGCCTATTGAAATATTAATCTATTAGCTAACGGTGTTATAGCTAAATATTAATTATTTCACAGCCTGGTCTTATACAAACTCATTGTATAGAATACCCCCTACTCACATGTCTCCACACGAACACCTGGATCAAGTTATTTGTAACTATTACAAAGTAGGCCGTATCCATAGTGTTACCAAGATAAGGTACCCAACCTTATCCATATATTATAGACCCTTTAGGTTACTACTGGAACATTATCCACCTGTATATCGAATATATATTGTATATGTATACACTGTATATATCAAATATATAGCTGTATATTAAATATATACTGTATATCTGTTATATACTATTCCAGTTACATGACATAACCTCGAATGTTAGTTTATTGGATTTGGGTTAATGCAATTCTATCCATAACAACTTTATTGAATGAATATTTGTTTTATGTTTACAAACCACAAATTTAGGGCATAAAACCCAACAAGAGGGACTACCTTTGCAGTCGTTACCTTGAGCAGACAGATTACTCACTACGCTCGAGGCCGGAAACACTCCACGAGTTTGATGACTAATTAAACAAACATGCTCTGAGGGGTCAAATACGAAAGTCTAAGTTCAACTACATAAAGGAATTCGAAATTTGAAGGGGGTTTGCTCACGACAATGAGAGAAACACTCAAATTCTATTCATCAAAACTTGTCCTTACAATGGACGGGAACACGCCTATTTATAGGCTAAAGCACTTGGCCTTTTAAGGAAAATAACAATAATTAAAAATAAAACAATAATTGGTAAATTCCTAAAAAGTATAAAACTTGTCTAAAGATAAATTTTAAAAATGATAACTGAAAAAATTAAATAAAAAATAAAATCCAAAACAAATCCTACAAA
>NW_019104613.1:20086-50069 GCF_001995035.1 Momordica charantia
ATGTTGTGAGGTTAGCAAAGCGATGGTGCGCGTCGTAGGGGGTGTGCTGTGAGTTTCTCGCGGCACGGTGGCGTGCGCGGCAGGGGTGTGCGCCTGATGGTGTATGCGTGCGGGTGGCCTCTCGATAGGCTTGTCCTTGAAGTGCAACCACTCGCTTGGCTTCTCTTCTTCTTCATGCTTCCTCTTAACCCTAGTGGGTTCTTCATTGGCCTTCAAAATGGTCAAAATTTGTTGATGGGTCCAATGAAGTCTCCTTCATTTGGAGGGTCTTTCCTCAAGMTTCTCTTCATTGTTGGTGTAGGTGTCATTTTGGAGTGTTGGGCCAAATATGATCACATTAAGTGATGCCTGAGGATGAATAATATATAGACATGGAAGACTTTTGACTAGACTTTTGATGGTTTGTATGATGCATGTATGATCATGAGACCAAGGAGGAGGATTTTTCACAAGTTTGTCTTAAATTTGGAATAAAATCATAAATGTAATTGAGGCATCCTAAGAATCTTTGTAATTGGGGGAATTTCATGGAGAAATTTGTTTGCAAATTCTATAGATCTTTAGATTGAATTGACTTTTCCTTGACAATCATATCCTAAAAATCTTATCTTTTTTTGGAATAATCTATTTTTCTGGAGAGACACTACTAAACCACTTTTCTTAATTATTTGATGAAATATATTTAAATGTTTGACATGTTGTTCAATTAACTGTGAAAATACTAAAACATCATTGATGTAAACTATCGTGAAATCTTGATAAAGGTTAAAAATATTATTCATTTATTTTGAAATTGAGAAGGAGCATTTTTTAATCCAAATGACATTACATTCCATTCATATTGGTCAAATGGTACATTAAAGGTTGTTTTGAACTTATCTTTTTTAGCCATCTGAATCTGCCAAAATCCAGATTTCGTATCAAATTTGGAGAATATTGAAGTATCATGAATTCGACTTATAAGATCCTTTTTATTAGGAATAGGATACCTAATCCATTTTAAGATTGTATTTAAGGGTTTTTAATTGATGACTAAGCATGGGACTCCTCTGTCAATTTCGACTTGATTATTGACATAAAAAGCCGCACAGCTCCCGGGTGACTTGCTTGATCTAAGCAGTCCTCGATCAAGTAATTCCTTAATTTCCTTTTGAAAATGTTGTAATAAGTCTGCATTCATTTGTATAGGTCGGGCTTTTGTAGGAATTTTTGATTCATGAAAATCTTTTATATAAAGGAGGCTTACAATGTGCTGTTTTCGTTCACAAAAAACATTGTGTAAGGATGAACATATTTCATTTTCAATTAGTTCTTTAAGCTGAGTAATTTGTTTTTTAATATTAGGATCATCAAGTTGTTCCTCAATTATTTTATGATTTATTTCTTCCTTTAGGTATTGTATTTGTTGCATTTTCTTAATGAATTGATACCTTTAAAAATTGAAGAATTTTGAACATAATGTATAGTCATTTATTTCTTCCTTTAGGTATTGTATTTGTTGCATTTTCTTAATGAATTGATACCTTTAAAAATTGAAGAATTTTGAACATAATGTATAGTCTTGGTAGATACTGGGTTTAAAAATCTAAAAATAATCTCTTGGTTAAGGATTTGTTAGGTTATTCCTTTTTCGTTGACTGAAAAGGGATATAGTAAAAGGGATATAGTTGAGATGGGAAGGAAGTTCCTAATATTACTTCTTCATCTAAATCTTTGACGAGAATGATGGTACTTTTGAAAACAATATCTTTGGTTATAGATATGGGCATTATAAAGTTTTTATGTTATATTTAGTCGTTGTCCATTTGTTCCATGAAGATTTTCGGAGGTTTTTTTCAAAATATTTTGTCGGGATTAATCACTCTCAGATACAATTTTGACCGACTCCGGAGTCAATTAATACCTTTGATGTTAAATGATATTCTTTGCTTATTACGAGATTGATGACAGAATACCATTTTTGTAATTGTATTTTATTTATAATATTGATAAAAGATTCATCTCTTTCAATATTTTCAAGTATTTAATAATTAGAACTTGAAGGTTGTTCAGTCATTTGTTGAGTTGGTAACGTTAGTAATTCCAAGTCATTTTTTAGAATTTTCCTTTTTAATGTTTGAAATTTATTCTTTTAAAAGATTTACTTCTCTATGGAGATCTGTTATAGCTTTGGTTTTGGGTTCAAATCGTGAAAATATTTCATTAAGGTTATAATGTTCTATATTTTTTTTTTCGCATTATTTTCACTGGTTATTAAACTTTTTAATATTAGAAGATATTCTCTTTTGATTTATGAATCATCAATTTTATCTATAATGTTTAGGAGAAATTCTTGGCCTTTTGTTATAACATTAATTATTTCTTTACCGGTGTAAGGTTAAATTTGATTGTTTGATGATGATTCTTCAGAAGAAGTTTCGTTCGTTTTTTGTTGGATTTAAAAAATTTGATCATAAGAAGATTCTTCATCCTATTACGAGGAAGAATCTATTAATATATTTAACAGTTCATTTTGAGTTAATCATCTATTTTTCGGTTATTAATTTTCCCAGGACAATTTCGAGCAACGTGTCCTTTTTGTTTGCACTTGTAACAATTTTTTTTTGTTTTGCATTTATAAAAGATTTACATTTTCTTTTTTAGGAGATTTATAATATTGCTTTTGGTTGTATTGATAATATTTTAATTTTTTATATGGATCTCTATAAGGGGTTCACTTATAATTCCTATTATTCGTATAATTTTTATATTTCTTTTGTGTGGAGGGAGCTTGAATTTTCTCGTAACCATATTGAGCACAAAAGGATCCTAATTCCTATCTTTGTTTAGAGGTTTCGCTTTTCATCTTAGCTTTAAGTTTGAGGTCTGTACATAAAGCAAGTCCTTCGTTATTAATGAAATTAATTAATTATTTCTCCATATGTTAAAGTTTCAAATGGGATGGTTCCCTAGTAAGTTTGTCTAATGGTCTGTCGTACCTTTTCGGCAAATAATTTTGGTAATCTTGAAAGCAATTTTTCTTTCCAATAAAGATGATTACAGTCTGTTCGTGTAAAAATCTTATTGAGGAAAATGTCTTTGTACCATCAGAAATCTTGTAGTTTTGGACATGTAAGGTTTGTGAGGATTTGAGAAGTCCTTTCCTAAAATCTAACAGGTTCTCCTATAAAACTTTCGGTGATTGTATATATTATTAATGTTGCAACAGCACCGTGAGTTTGACTTATTTGAGATCCATCTTGTTCAACTTTAATGGCAATTTGTATTCTTACTTTGTCATATTGGGATAAACAATTACCCCACCATCCTTTATGTAACAACCGAATATATATACATATATATATAAATATATATATTTAAATTATTATTTTTATTTAGTTGTTTTCTTTATTTTATCAAAAATATAATTTTTTGTTTTAAAAATTATTTTTAAAAGATAATTTGTTCTTAGAATTTAAAAAAATAAAAAGAAAGAGTTTTATTAAATCTTTATCTTTTTATTATCCTTTTTAAATAAGGATTCATTACGGTTTGTCATAAAAGCCTTTAAACCCTAGGTTTTCTTTTTCTGAAACTTCTAGACCTAGTTTTCTCTCAAAGAGAAAAAGAAAAGAAAAAGAGTTTTGGTATTTTCTCTCAAAGATTAGTAAGTTTTTCTTCCTCATTGTTTTAGTTTTATTTTTCTTCATTTGTAGTTCTTTAATTCAGTTTATTGGAAAAAGTGTGGAGGTCTTTGTTTTTTAGAATAAAAAGATTTTAAGGACTTTTTACCCTAAAAATTTTCCAGAATTTTTGGTTTGAATCTTTTTGTTTATGAGACTGTTTTTGGGCTATTTTGAGACTCTTTTTGCATAAAAAGTTTACCTATTTATATCCTATAAATTATATTTTGTTGTTATGATTTTTACATGAAAAGTTATATGTTTTTACCAAGTTTTAAAGGTTTTCTATACAGTTTTCAGATCTGATTTTTCTATAAAAATCAATAAATTGTTAACTGTTTTATGGAAAATTTTTGGAAGTTTTATTTTATAAAACAGAAAATTTTTCAGATCTAAAGTCCTCAAATTTTCAATTGATTATAAGGATTTTAAACTTGCTTTGTTGAGAAACTTTTTGTAAATTTAGTCCGTATTAATTTATACCGATTCTTGTAATTTTAAAGGTTGTTATTGTTGATTTTAGAGACTTTTTAACTGAGTTTTCAGATCTGGTTTGTAGCCCCAAATCTATACTTTCCTAATTATTTTTCATAAAAAAGTGTTTTGAATGGAAAAATTGGATAGATAAGATTTGGTTAGTAATTGGTTGAATTTTAAATCCTTGGATAGGATTTAAGGATTGATTTTCGAGGTATAATGAAGTGAGTGGATGAGTGACAGAACCAGAGGGCTGGCACGCCACTAGTTTGGTATCGAGGCTCCAGGTACAAAGGTTGGGGATCGATACCCCAACTTTAGTAGAGATGAGTGTCGAGGCTCCGGGTACAAAGTTCGGGGGTCGGCATGGTGATTCTATTGATGAGTAGTGTTGGGTCTTGATGTGGTAGCGGTCAAAGACCAACATGCCTCATAGACGTCGAGGCCTTGAGGATAAATGCCAAGGATCGATGCACAGCTCGAGGACTTGGCATGCGTGGTCAAGGGTCGAACGCCAAGCGCTGTAGAGAAGTGTTGATGCCTTGACTATGCATGGTCAGGGGTCGGTACAACTCGAAGGAATAAGTCTTGGAGGTAGAGGAAGGTGAACTAGTGAGATTAGAGAATCTCGATGCCTTGGCTATGCGAGGCCAAGGGTCGGTACGACTCTAATGAGAAAGTCATAGAGAAACAGGAAAGAGTACTAGTGAGTTGAGATGCGATGGTGGATATGCATGTAGGTTGCATGTTTAGATGTATGTTTATTTTCATATTATGTAAAGTATGATGAATTGATAAACATGTCGTTTAAACCTCTTTGTGATAAGCATGTTGTTTGTGCGTGACCTTCAGGTATGGACTGCTTACTAAGTACTGTGGTTGTACTCATCCCTCTTTTTCCCCCTCCAGTTTTGCACGTATCAAGCTAACTCTTTGGATGGTGATGGCGAGGAGGAGACTTGACTAGAGAGACCATGTAACACTGCGTTATTAAGTTCAATTTGGATAGGATTGTTATAGTTGTTTATTTGTAACTTGAGTCTATTAATAGATTAATAAATTTGGTTGTTAAGTTCCATTTTTAGAGGATGTTTTAGGGCTGACAGTTCACTATTCTTTTGAGAACATTAACTGTTGTATATTTGTTTGAACTTTGATGATGTGATCTATTGAGGATATTTATCAGGATAATATATTTGTTCAAGTTGAACTTCAGTTAGCCTCTGCTTCATTGCTATTCGAGAAAGTTAGTTTTGTGTAGTGGATAGTTTATGATTAGTGAAGATTTCGGTGAAAAGTTTTTATAAGGTTGGATTGTTACTAAATTATTAACTGAGAAGAATTTGAGTTTCCTTAGAACTTTAGTGTTGTTTGTTTTGTTCGCGCAAGCTTTTGTAAGTGTTATTAATCAGAGTAGCGTAGCGAAAGCGTAGTAAGAATTTGTCATAGTTTGTATTTCTAGTAGTTTAATTCTCTAGTACGAGTGATATTTTTTTGTGGCTTTTAGTAACGGTCCCTATTAAATTGTTGAAAATCCTGGTGACGGTGGYGTAGCCAGGTTGTAGGGGAATGCTGGGACAAAGAGGTGCCGAATCCGGATTCCGAATCTTGGGCCTAGGGCGTTACAGATGGTATGAAAGCGGAACCTCTCCCAGTAGGATGTGGTTCGGGGATGAACCAAGGCGGAAGTTGGTGGACATGTGACACCCGAGATGAGGGGTACATGAATGAATTGATACGACATCCGAATGAGAGGGATCCTGAGATCATGGAAGAATGGTCAAGAAAGGCTTCAAAGAATTGATAGTCACTACCGATACCAACAAGGTGAACCTTCCTTTTCGGTGGCTCAATCATAAGAACTTCAAAGTTAAGCGTGCTTCGCTTGAAGCAATCTTAGGTTTGGTGACCTCCTATTGCTTTACTAGGAAGCATGTGAGTGAGGACAAAGCATGCTGGAAGGACTCGTGTTGGTCTATAGGGGCAGTCTATGCTCTTCTAAGTGGCTCAGAGTTTGACGGTGGCGCGGCCAGGTCGCAGGGGAATGCTGGGGTGAAGAGGTGCCGGATCCGGATTCCGAATCCTAAGCCTGGGGCGTTACATTAACAACTAGAGAGTTTCCTTTTGCTCCAGCATGGAACGGGCACGTCAGGTTTTCATCATATCCTTTATACTTGAGGTTCGGTCATAGGTACTCCACTGATACATATCCACCGCCCGCCGAGTTTCTTGTTGCGCCGTCGTCTACCAAAGTGTGTCGTCGGGAGGAGCGTTGCTGTTCGTTGGACCTTGTCGGGGAAGCTAGCTGCTGGGCAAAGAAAGAGGAAGAAGAAGAAGAAGGTTGTGAGGGGGAAGGGATTCCACGTGAAAGAGGGGGAAAGAAAGAAAAACAAACAATTGTTTACTTTTAGGGTTTTTCTTGCCTTCTCCCATCCTTATTTTGTTTCCCTTGCCCTTTGATTTAAACCCGAAAAGCCCAATACCCAAATTAAAATTGGGCCCATGGACAAAACTAAACTCTAAATTTCTTCTTTTATAACTAATAGTCTCCCAAGGAGAAGCCGAAACGAAACACTAAAACAAGAATAATTAAGTTCACAGTCAACCCATGCCACCCACCATGCATTTAAAATAGAAAAAAACAAAATAAAATAAGTCGACGTAAATCCAATAAAAAAACATTGGGACAAAACTTGAAACTCGGGTTTAACCTAACCTGAGTAACGTAGGGCGTTACAGACTTGCCCCCTTCAAAAACTTCCGTCCTCGGAAGTTTGCTAAACAAAGAACTCGGGATACTTGGCTTTGATCTCATCTTCCCTTTCCCAAGTAGCTTCCTCAACCTGGTGATTTCTCCACATAACCTTCACCAAGTCAATTGCCCAGTTCCTCAACACCTTGGTTTCCTTGGCTAAGATCTCAATAGGTACTTCCTCATAACACAACGGTTCATCTAACTGCAACGGTTCGAGATTCATAATGTGACAGGGGTTACCGACATACTTCCTCAACATGGACACAACGCGGGTCACCAACATACTTCCTCAACATGGACACATGGAATACGTTATGCACCGCAACTAATGATGGAGGCAAGGCCAATCTATAGGCTACCGGGCCAATGCATTCCAAGATCTCGAAAGGTCCAGTATACCTTGGACTAAGCTTCACTTTCTTTCCAAAATGTAGGACTCCTCTAACCGATGCCACACGGAGAAACACCTGGTCGCCGACGTCAAACACCAACTCCTTAGGTCTATTATCTACATAACTTTTTTGTCGGCTTTGAGCAGTTTGTATCCTCGTCATGATCTTCTGGATGGCCTCATTAGTCATCTGCACCAATTCTTGTCCCAATAGTAACCTTTCACCAACCTCATCCCAATGAACTGGAGATCTGCACTTTCTTCCATACAAAGCTTCATACATCGCCATACCAATTGTTGCCTGAAAACTATTGTTGTAAGCAAACTCTATCACGTACAGGTGTTTATCCCAAAAACCACTGAAGTCCATTATACAAGCCCTCAACAATCTTCAAGAATTTGATTCAGACACTCAGTCTGGCCGTCGGTTTAGGGATGAAACACCGTACTAAAGTCAAGCTGAGTTCCAAGTGCCTTATGCAAACTCCGCCAAAAAGTTGACGTGAAACGAGGGTCCCAATCTGAGACTATGGACACTGGTGTGCCGTGAAGTCTAACTATCTCCTACAAATAAAACTCTGCCCACTTTTCCACTGAATAGGTGGCTTTGCCAAGTATGAAATGAGCAGATTTTGTCAAGCGATCTATGATCACCGAAATCCCTGTGTACCCTTTCACCGTCCCCGGTACCCTTACGATGAAGTCCATGGCCACATCGTCCCATTTCCAAATAAGTATGCTTAAGGGTTGCAGCAACCCGGCCGGTCTCTGTCGCGAGGCCTTCACCTACTAACATGTCAGGCACTTAGTAACAAACTAGGCAATTTCTCGCTTCATGTTGTTCCACCAATAATGCTTCTTGAGATCCTTGTACATCTCCATACTCCCAACGTGTGTTTATAATGGGGTATTATGAGCCTCTACTAGCAAAACTTGCCTCAAAGGAAAATTTCTCGACACGCACAACCTCCCTTGGTAGAGCAAGGTTGCATTGCCTGAGATGGTGTAATCCTCTTAACCCACCAAACTGAAACCTTTAGTTAAGCTGGGATCCTAGCTCCTTCTGGGCAACGATGATTCGTTGTCTTAAGGTGGGTCCCACCGAAACTCAAGCTAACATTACTACGATATCTTCCACCACCATTTCCATTTTGGAACGGTCCAACTCAACTAGTACTGGACTTTTTGGTGCTGCCAATAATGCTGCACTTGTAGCCTTTCTATTAAGGGCATCAGCCACTACGTTCGCCTTACCTTGCTGGCAATTGATCTCACAATCGTAGTCCTTTACCAGTTCTAGCCACTTTTTTTGCCTTAGATTGAGCTCCTTTTTAGTGAAAAAGTATTTCAAATTTTGATGATCCGTAAAGATTTGAATTCTCTCTCCATATAGATAATGCCTTCATATCTTCAAGGCAAACACTACTACTGCAAGTTCTAAATCGTGGGTGGGGTAACTGAGCTCATGCACCTTTAACTGCCACGAGGCGTAGGCAACAACCTTCTCATATTGCATCAAGACACAACCCAAGCCCTTCCGTGAAGCATCACTGTACACCACTAGACCTCCCGTCCCATCAGGCATGATTAGCACCGGGGCCGTGACCCACCGTTCCTTCAACTCCTAGAAACTTCTCTCGCACTCGTCGCCCCAATCGAAAGTGGCATTCTTACAGGTTAACTGAGTAAATGGCGTAACTAAACTGGAAAAGTTTAGGACGAACTTTCTGTAGTAACCAGCTAGCCCGAGGAAACTATGGATTTATGTCACCGTGTTAGGCCTTGGCCAACCGCTAATTTCTTCTACTTTAGATAGATCCAATGCAATGCCCTCCCTGGTGACTATGTGACCAAGGACGACCACCTTGTCCAACCAAAACTCGTACTTTGAGAACTTAGCATACAAATTGTTTTTTCTCAAAGGAGACAAGATTTGCCTCAAGTGTCCTTCGTGTTGCTCTGCAGTCTTGGAGTAAATCAGAATGTCATCAAAAAACAGAATTACAAACATGTCCAAGAAATTTCTAAAGACTCGATTCATGAGGTTCATGAATGCTATGGAGGCATTGGTGAGGCCAAAAGATATCACAGTAAACTCGTAGTGTCCATACCTAGTCCTGAAGGCTGTCTTAGGTAGGTCAGCCTCCTTAATCTTCAACTGATGATATCCTGAACAGAAGTCTATCTTCGAGAACACCACTGCCCCATTCAATTGATCAAGAAGGTCCTCAATGCGAGGGAGGGGGTACTTGTTCTTTATTGTCACCTTATTCAGCTCTCGGTAATCAATACAAAGCCGCATTGATCCACCATTCTTCTTTACAAAAAGTACTGGTGCACTCCAGAGGGACATGCTTGGGTGAATGAAGCCCTTGACTAATAATTCTTCTAGTTGTACTTTGAGCTCCTTCAGTTCGGCTGGAGCCATACGGTAAGGTGCTTTCGAGATGGGAGCCATCCCAGGCAGCAAGTCAATGCAAAAGTCCAACTCACGAACTGGGGGTAGCCTGGAAAGGTCCTTAGGGAACACATCAAGGAACTCCTTAACCACGTGGACGAAGTCGACACTGGGAGAAAACTTATTGGTGTCGACTACACTGGCCAAATAACCCCCAAGCACCACGTTGCAAAAGATGCCTGGCCTTTAGTGCTAAAACTACCCTGGGAACTCCGCCCTTAACACCTCTGCACGAAAAGCTCCGGTCGGAGGGTAGCTGGAAGGAGACTTCCTTCTTCGAGCAATTGATGCTGACTTAATTAGCAGCTAGTCAATCCATGCCCAAAATAACACTGAAATCCAACATGTCGAGTTTGATTAATTTGGCCTCCAAGGTCTGATCGTCAAAAGATAACTTCCCTGCTTTCAATGCTTGGCTAGCAACCATAACTGAACACGACGACATAGACACCGATAGCAAAAAACCTAATGGTTCTAGCTCCAGGTTTGCTTGCCGAACAAACGCATTGGAAATAAAGGTGTGACTAGGCCCCGAATCAAACAAAGTATAAGTAGGTACGCTAAGAACTAGGACAGTACCTGAAAGGACGATATAAGAATAACGACATAAATCCATAACGCATAAACAAAAAATAGAAAACATGGTAGACATGCCTATTACCACAGTTTCAACATTTTCTTCTTCCTCAAGGGTAACTGCAAAAACTCGGGCCTTCTGGTTACCTTCCTGAGTTGAAGCTGTTGAGGGGACCTTTTGACCCAACCTTTGTGTGTTTGAGCCTGTCATAGGGCAATCCCTTGCTATATGTCCTTTCTCACACCTGAAGCGAACTCTATTAGTAAACCAACATTGCCCGACGTGTCTTCTCCTACAAGAGGGGCAACACGGAAGGGTACCCTGTTGTTGAGGTACTCTCGGTGGCTGGATAGGGAAATAAGAAGGAGCCTTCCTTTTCACACGTGAAGAGGAACCAATTTCCTGAGGAGTTTGAGCCTTAATAGTGACATCCTTATCCATTACCAACGCACCCCTAACTGCTTACGCGTAGGTGGTTGGTCGCTGAAGATTAACTTGTCCCCTAATTCCTTTGCACAAGCCTTTAACAAATCTTTTTATCTTCCTTTCTTCGGTTGGAATTGTGTCTAGATCAAAACGGGAGAGTTCTATAAACTTCTTTTCATATTGTCACCGTCATCGTACCTTGGGTCAAAAACTTGTTGGGATTTTCTTTACCTTTAAAAAGATTAGAGACTCGTGCAAGTGCACACGGTCACAAGTAATACTCGGAAGTAATCCAAGATCGAATCCTCAGGGACTTGTTGCTTCTCAAAATCAAGTAATGCAGTGAAATGGTTCAAATATGCAATTGTGATTTAGGAAAAAAATAATGGTGAAATGTTGTTGTTTGGGGTTTTAACTATCAAACAATTTAATGAAACTCAACCTCCTTGTCTCCTACCTTAGTTTTGATGCAAAACATGGAAAACACACTATGTTGGGAAAATGCACCAGGCGCAATTCCTGACTTTTCTTGGGATTTGAGTTCTACTCTTTCACTACCGTTTTTGGTTACTGCAGAGGCTAGGGTAACCTACGATTATATTCCTATGTGTGATTACAATCCTAGAGAATATCTACCAACTCATTTGCATTATGGGTCAGAGGGCCTATTCCTAGGACCATATTTTATGCGCTTATTCCTAAGTCACATCCCATATTGGTTTCCTATTATTTTACCTAACTCACCTTTTCCAAGGTTGGGTTTTAGTGTATAAATCAAGTTCCCACTGGCCAAATGGAAAAAAGACGTAAAGAGAAGTTTTTAGAAACCAACCCAAAAAAGTGTCAGGCGCAATCTGGCCAAAATCCCGAGCGTGTTGAAAATAAAATCTTTTGACTAAGGCATTCCACAAGGAGGTTGATAACTAATTTAGAACATAATTAAATGGAATTAAATGCACGAAAACATAAAGAAAGTATTTTTCATTGAATTTAAATGAATAAACGAGCCGTACAAGGAGTTCTAGCTTAACCCTCTTCTCTCTCGAGCGTGAGGGGAGTTGAAACTCGCTAAAGAACTTTAAAAGAACAGAATGAACAAAGAACGGAAGTAAGAACTCGAATTAAAAGCACTACGGAATGTAAAAGCGTGAAAAACAAAGAAATGAACAACTAGAACATGAACATAAACCCTAAAAATGTGTTCTACAACTAGAGAGCATCTAGAAGAAGATGAAATGAAGCTTGGAAGGGATGATTTGCTGAGGGATGGATGGCTTCCTTTTATAGCACCATAGGTTGGTTGAAACTCCCCTCCATTTTAGGTGGAAAAGGGTTGAGATTCACCTAACCACCTCACATGAACTTGGACTCACGGTTTTAAACATGTGGGAAATGTCCTCCTTGCCCTTCATTAATCAAAACGTGCGTTTTGACAAATTGCCGTCCAAAAATGCGCCAGGCACAATTCTGCAAAAGACAGAATTCTGTTATTTTCTTCCAACTTTGACCGCATTTATCTCATATTTTTCCTAAAGTACCATAGTTTGACTTTTATGCATAAATAATCTATGTATGTTCTACTTTAAGAATATATGGTTCTTTTTGGCAAATAATAATGGGAAATGGGTCAAAAACGTGGTCAAACAGGGCTCCCGACACATGTTTCTGYAGTAAAAAGTCAACCTTAACAGTGAGATAGAGGAATTTCACTTCCTTAGCATCTTTCACGGTCTCTGGATAATACTAATCATACTGTAGGTCCTTGAATCTCGCCTAGGTAATAGGTACATTAGCATGGTCTTCTGCAGTTGCTATCAAATCCCACCAATTCAGAGCTTCGCCTCTCAACATAAAGACTGCACCCTTAACTTTAAATTGGTTGTTGGAGCCTAGCTACGCGTACAGAGCTTCTAACTCTCTGACTCACTCCTCTGCTGCAGTGGTTTTCTCGCTTCTTCCGTCAAAAGTAGGGGGCCCATAATGCTTGAAATCCTTAATGAACTGGGCCTCATCTTGCAGAGCTTAAACATGTCAGAGTGTTGAACTTGTGCACCACCGATCCCAGCCGTGTTGCTAATCAGTGCCTATAACGCTTCCGCAAGCAAGGCTACTTGGGGGTTCGCCTGAAGGGCTACCGGCGGAACTGGAAGGACCACTCTTTCCTACACCGCTGCTAGAGGTACTGAAGGAACTATCCCTCCCTGAGCGCCCGCCGGAAGAGCCGGTGGGTCCGCCACATTCTTGCCTTTAGGAGCTGGGTTACCATTCGAACGAATTCTCATATTACGATGGGGTGGCATCGTCTACAGGAACAACTCCACTCTGATAGCAACTGTAACGCCCTTGAATTTCAATAACACACCAAGGGTAACTTTAACCATCTACATATACACCCCTTCCCTTGAATGCATAATGAAAACCAGCAAGGTCTATAAGGTTCAAAATTCTTCCAATATCCAAAGAAATCAACTCGCCCTCTGTGGGCTAACAAACATAAAATCATGTTTAATCATGTTTAAACAATAGTCAATACTCATAGGAAATCTAAGTACACAAAAGAGAACATCGACTCGACGCGCTAATAATGTTCAAACACATCAGACAACACCAACCAGGCCATCCCTAAACATCACTTAACTAGTACGTCCAAAAAATAAAAGGAAAATCAACTATCCTAACAGAAGAAAGGAAAACAAATTTAGTGCAGCTTAGTGGTCCTTCCTTAGTCGGGCCCTCCCTACGTCACCACCATGGTCATAACTCAGATCCTTACCTAGAAAACAATAATTGTAGGGGGTCAGTATATAAAATACTCCGTAAGTAGCTCTCGCTAACTACACACCACCAGCATGCCAAACATAAGATATACAACACGATATATTAAACTAACAGTTCAAACAGTCAGCAAGTTATAAGGTCGACAACACACACAAAACATTAAGAATAATATAACCCACATCTCTTAGCCTGCTAACTCCTAACACCCAGCACTTCCTAATCCTTGTCACCACCTTAATTCTTCCATATCTCACTCTTTGTTTTATGTCGGCCTTGAACTTTGTACCCAAGGCCCCAACACTCCTCTACATAAACTTGGCGTTCGACCCTTGACCTTTGTACCGAAGACTTCGACGCTCATCTCTACCAAGACTGGTGTATCGATCTCCAAACTTTGTACCCGGAGCCTCAAAACTCATCTTAACCAAATTAGTGTATCGACCCCAGACCTTTGTACCCCAAGCCTCAACACCCAACTAGCAATGCTGGTCCAATGATTTGTTCCTTCATGCCGACCCCCGACCTTTGTACCTGGGCCTCGACATTCATCCGTACTAAGACTGGTATATCGATCTCCGACCTTTGTACCTGGACCCTGACACTCACTGGTTCTTCTTCCATAACATTCAAACTCCACATCCCATCTCCAACCTCCTACCAAGATTCTAGTACTAGATTCCCAACCACACTCAACTCAACGTCCTCATACAACCCATCATCCGACATTATTACAATGCACATAGATCACATAACACAACATCTGACATCTAGTAGCATGCTCACAACATAGAGAACGCATGCATAATGACTCTTGCAAAAATAGACAGCAACACTTTGCTCAAATCAAGCCTCAACAAAAAAATTCAGCATGCTTTTTATAATGTAACAAAAAAAAATAACCACAACTCTTAAAGGCCTGACAACATATCTTTCTCAACAGGTAACAATTACACACATTTAGCATTTAAAATCATTACACAAATTCATCCAACATGATTCAGCAACATAACGGTAACACAAACGACCAACTTCATATCATGCATTCAATCACCATAACTAACACATCCAACAATTATAAATACATGAGATATACATGATAAACAAAACAAATTGCCAAAAACATTTCCAACAACCTACAAAAACACACACACCCGCCCCTAGTACTACTTAGTCACTCCCACGTTCCTAGTTCTTGCGTCGTTTTAGCATCTATACAATAAAATAAAAAAACAGCAAGTCATTATCAACTTTCAGCCATGGAAAACCATTCTAAGGGAGTTCGAAAGTTTGTTTACCACGAAATCGACTTCGTTTAGGTGTAGGCAACTTAGATCTAGTTTGGATAGGTGTGGGTAGCATGAATTAGGCCTCAAATGGAAATAGGTAATCGCCAAACACCAAAAACACAAGTTTTTTTGGGTTTTTTACAGCAGCAGAATGCACCGAAAATGTCCTTACACCTGTAATCGTCGCCACAAGGGTGTGGGTCGTCTCCCAAACTCAGTTTAGATGGGTCGTTGGCAGTCACCGAACCCTCGAGACGTCGCCCAACATAGCAGACCGCCGCGTCCATCTCGAACTGCTGCTAAACGAAGCTAGACACTGCTAACCGCCGAGTTTCTTGCTGCACCGTTGTCTGCCGGAGTGTGTAACCTAACCTGAGTAACGCAAGGTGTTATGAAAACTCTCCAAATGAGAGTTATTCTAGTGTTTATTTGGGTGATTTTATGCAAAGAGTTGTTAAAGTGTGTCGATTTTGGTGTGTAATTAGCATATGAAAGAGTATAAAATGGAATCCGAGTGAAAAGCACCAGGTCTTGAATGCTGTAGCTAAATATTGCGCTACATGCTCTTATTTCTGGTGTAAATGCACAAGTTTGAAAGCAGAAGACTAAACACTAAGGGAGTGCTAAATCTAGAAAATAATGAGCAAGGCATTTTCAAGGCAGAGCAGATAAAAGTTGGAGCGAAGTAAAGCTGGAGCATGGATTCACTGCACAGCAACAACCCAGACACGAGATTTACCGTCTCTGTACAATTTTTAGCTGGGTGCCCTAAAAACGGAATCCAATATAGAAAGGGTATGTTGCCCTAGTCGCCACACACAGATCCCAAGAGAGACAAAATTTGAGAGCTGAAAAGACAAGATGAGGGAATATCTCCATTTGTAGGGTGATAGCTGACGACAGAGCTGTCTGCTTCTTCTTCTCTACTTCTTTTTGCTGCTTCCCTGAAATGGGTTGTATTTTCCTTTCTTCTATTTTGTTTTCTTCGCCCGTGTTGAGCTAAACCCCATCTTGGGGAGATTTACATGCTGTAACTAACTTGATACTGAACCTCTAGCTGCTGCATCTATTTTTAAATAAAGCTGTTTTTTATTTTTTTAATCTTGCATGACATTGTTGGCCACTCTGTCATATTTGCTAGCTTCTGTATTGACCTGGGAGAGCTTAAGGGTGCTGATTTGCTTTATATGTGATTATCACTTTTCTATAGCTTTAGGGATACTCAGGAATGGGATCCCCTGATCTTGCCTAGAGCTTGCGTTTATTACTTGGGTATTTAGCAACGGAAGTTGTACTTACTCATATTTGGAGTGTCTCGAAAGGGAACCAAGTCGAGTTGGGCATTAATAGATATTAGTAAGCTAGAGGTAGGTTGATAACCTGTGAAATTATTCCCCCACCTTTTCGATATTTGTTAACCCTTCATTATCGCTCTCTGTGCTAGAGCTTTTTTTGTTGATAGCGTCGAAAAACGTGTTTGTTGCAAGCGTCTGTTGTCTTGTTGTTATTTTATTTCTTTTAGATGATTTCCATACGCCAACTCTTTAGATTTTTCTCTGTTGGTATCTACACGTATAGTTAAAATATTATCCAAAAATCCTTGTGGATACGACCTCATTACGTACTACCACCGACGATTTCGTGTATACTTGCACGTGTTGTCAGCACAATTGTGTGGACGCAACAAGTTTTTGGCGTCATTGTCGGGGATTTTTTGCGATCTTATTTTAACATTGATATTTGTAGATTTGGTGCTGAAGTGAGTTTTCTTGTTCTCACATTTTTATTTTGTTGTGTGTTTCTACGAGGTGCGTGAACGAGTATGAAAGATTGGAATATCTTATTGACCACGAAATAAAGCACACTTTCCACATAAATATACGAGGCAGAGGCGACAACAAGCGGCGGCAAACACGGATAGAATGAATTCGCCAGTTCAGCCTAACGCACCTATAAGACCGAATGTGAGGATCGAGGAAATAGTATATGGGGCTCCTGTCGCTGCTAACCGTAGGTAGCAGTGCCTTCTCTCAATGCTGTATTATTAGCAAACGACATCGACAGGGAAATCAGATCATATGCAACTCTGGCATTCTACAATTTCAACATAGTAATCACGGAGCAGAAATTGCAGCCCCAAAATTTTAGCTTAAGCAAGTTATGTATCAGATGCTCCAGACAGTGGGCTAGTTTCACGGACATTCTACGGAGGACTCGCATCAGCATCTGAAGTTTTTTATGGGAGTTTGCAATTCATTTAAGGATAAAGGATGCAGCAAAAAAGTGTTGTGGCTTAAGTTGTTCCCCTATTCACTCAGAAATGAAGCTAGGACTTGGTTAGAGTTGTGCCTTCAGAATCCATTACAAGTTGGGATGACTTGGCCGAAAATTTTTTGATGAAGTAAGTACAGAAGCGAAATTAACAATTTTCAGCAATTTGGTGGGGAGTCGATTAGTGAGTCGCGAGAGCGTTTTAAACGACTTCTGCAAAAATGCCCTCACCATGGGGATCTCAAGATGCATCCAGATCGAAAGGTACTATAGTTGATTGGACGACGCCATACGTCTGGCCATTGATGCCTCAGCAAATGGCGCATTGCTAGCAAAACCTTATGCTGAAGCATTTAACATCTTGTAGAGGATATCATCGAACAATCACTTATGGTCTGACCCTAGAACCATTCACAGAAAAAGAGGCAAGAGATTGAATGAATCATAGTCTTTCACCGCCTTAAATTCGAAGATTGAGAATTTGACAGATTTGGTTATGAGGACCATGACACAGCAAAGCACAGTGGGAGCATCTGCTGGTAAGGAAAATGTTAGCCACATCAAGGATATTTCTTGTTCTTTTTGCAAAGGAGAGCATCATTACAACAATTGCTCTGGCAATCCAGAGTCAGGTACTATTTAGGAAATGCTAAGAACAATGGAAACGACTTGTATTCCAATACGTACAACCCGGGCTGGAGGAATCATCCTCACTTTAGTTGGAGTGGAAATCAGGGAGGAAATAATGCTGGTACATCCAATGCTCCAACATATCAGCAAAAAGAAAGTTATCCCCCAGGCTTCTCAAACCAAGGTCAGGTAACAGTGCAAAGGCCATCTGAAGGATCATTCGCATCTTTGGAGAATCTAATGAAAAAGTATATGGAAAAGAGTGATACCACGGTGAAAAGTCAGGCAGCATCGCTGAGGAACCTAGAAATGCAAGTGGACCAATTAGCAACAGATTTGAAGAGTATACCCTATGGAGCGCTGCCCAGTGATACTAAAGTGCCCAAGAGGGTTGGGAAGGAGAAATGTAATGCTCTGACATTGCGGAGTGGCAAGACATTGCCTACTGTCCATCCAAATGCTCCATGAATCTATAAAGAAGTCAATCAAGATGAAAGACGTGGGCTACAAATAGAAAAATATGAGTCAGCCGGAACACCTATAATCATGCCAGTTAAAAAAAGGGGAAACCTCAGGCAATTAGTGAATAGTAGTGAGCAGATAGTGGAACTGCAAATCAATACAAGGAAAGAGATCAACCCAGTAAAAGCTAGGGCAGCCAAAGAAAAAGCATCACATCGGCACATGACTGGAAAACAGAACCATACAAAGCATAAAAATGCTGCGAGTATTGACCCGCACCACCATACCCTAAATGGCTGCAAAAGAAAGAGCACGATGTGTAAGTTAGAAAGTTCCTTGATGTGCTGAAGCAACTGCATGTCAACATACCGCTGGTGGAAGCATTGGAGCAAATGTCGACTTATGTGCACTTTCTTAAGGACATTCTCATAAAGAAAACAAAGCTAGGAGAATACGAAACGGTGGCATTGACTAAGGTCTGCAGCACTATCATCACAAGCAAAATTCCTAAAAAGATAAAGGATCCTGGGAGCTTTACCATACCCGTTTCCATTGGAGGACAGAAGATAGGACAGGTGTTATGCGATTTAGGAGCGAGTATCAATTGCATGCCCTTATCCATCTACAGAATGTTGGGGATGGGAGAAGCACGACCGACAACAGTCACATTGCAGTTAGCAGATCGATCAATCACGTATCCTAAAGGAAAAAATCGAGGATGTTTTAGTGCAARTAGATAAATTTATTTTCCCTGCTGACTTTATTATTTTAGACTATGATGTAGATAAAGAGGTTCCTATCATTCTGGGAAGATCATTCCTTTCAACTGGAAGAGCGCTTGTGGATGTCCAAAAAAGGTGAGCTGACAATGCGCGTTCAAGATCAGGAAGTGAAGTTCTCAGTCTATGATTCCATGAAATTTCCTGTTGAATCACAAGAATGCTCAGTGTTGAAGATTTTTATGAAGCTTTAATGGAGGAATAGATTGCAGAAGCAATTCTGGAGCATAGTCTAAGTAGGGATGTTGGAGCTCAAGAAGGTTTTGGTGAAGGGAATAAAGAGATGATGGTAAAGGAAGACGCTACCGCTAAGATAGAGACCCCAGCACTGGGACAAAAGTATAAAATTGTTGAGCTGTTAGATACCCCAGCACAACATGCAGAAGCTAGTGAGAGCCAACTAAGTGGAGAGAGGGTAGATGCTCCAGCATCTTGCGCCCTCAATAAAAAACAGAGCCTTACGGCCTCGGTGGATAAAGTACACATCATTGTAGTGGAAAAGCCAGAAAACTTACCTAAAAAAGAACCACCTGATATCAAACCGACTCTAAAAGGTTCAGAAGCAAGGATGAGGAGACCAAAAAGATAGTTGGAAGCATCATGCAACAAAGAGAAAAAGGCAAAACCTTCGAAGTCATCGGCCAAGATACGAATCGAGCAAGCGGGACCAACTCTAGTCACCACTTCCAAGAAAAACAAAAAGGTAAAAAAGAGAATTTTCATTTTCCCAATTGAGGGGAAGAGGGATGTTGCAGCTATTTCACAGGAGCATGCCTCAGCAGCAAAGAGAGGAGAGAAGATGATAGATCCAGAGAGAAAGATCAGCAGACGGGCGACTCGTTGGATGAGAAAGAAGGCAAAGAACATTGACATGCTTGACCAACGAGAGGGAAGTTCCTTTCTGTTTTGCTCTGAAAAATGACGCCCCCATTTGGTGTTACTTTTTATTTTCCTTAGTCTAAGTTAGTTCAGTTTCAATTTATTCATTTTAAATTTTTATCTTTCAAATCTATCTTTGCATATTTTTCTTTTTGTAGTTCAGTATGTGAATCCCCCCTGAAAGTAATGATACAAAGAAAGTTGTTAGCAATCTTGTGTTCTCAACATCTGCCTTTTGCCCTGCCCTTTGTGTATAGTCTTGATGCTAGAGTCTGCTAGTGCGCAGTTTTTCCAGTTGATGCTTGAGCATTTTAATGAGAGTTAGCTTTCTTTTGTTCTCTCTATGGTTCATGTTTGCCTGCCCATGTCCTAGCATCCTTCTAGTAGTACTGGCCTCAGGTAGCGTTTCCCCTCGGGAGGAATTTCCATGGCTATCTATCCAACGCCAACCCTTATCTTTGTATAACTAGCATGGACCTCTTCTATTAGATCCCCTTAGTTGTAGAATTAGCCCTCCACACTCATGTCTATATCTTGATAGCGAACATCGTTATACTTCTCGATTACTTTCGCTTTAAGTTTGGGGGTGTGCTGGTGATTTACATTCCAGATGTCCTTGGCTGCATTGAGGACAATGCAACCTTTTAAGTTTTGGGAAGTGAACTTTCAGTTCTTATACCTTTATTAGTATTTGTATACAGCTATGAATCTTTTTAATCCTGTAATTTAGCCCTTTATAAAAAATTAAAAAAAAAAACATCAATAAAGGAGGGGCTAGTAGCCCACATCCGAAGTATAAAGAGGCTGCAGGATTAAGAAGGGCTAGTAGCACATGATTAAAAAAGCCAAGTTAGTAGTACTAAGGCTAAAGGATTAGGTTAGTGAAAGGAGCTCGAGAAAGGAATATCTAGGAGAAGTAAGCTTGAGGTTGGGAAGTAAACGGAAGCTATAGTTTGGCAGAAAATAGTGTCTTCCAGAGTGTTAAAAAATCTAGGCTGCTTTCATTTCTTTGCTCCAGCTGAAGCACTATAACAGAGTATGTAAGTTCTAGCGTTGTTGATCCAAGTAAAGGTTTAAGGCATGGGGTTGGATGTTTGAAGTGCATATTTCTAACATTCTTCTTTTGTGCACAGAGGTAAAATGCATGCTCTTACTTGAAGAACAGCAAGATTTTAAGTTTGGGGGTGTGATAACTCTCTAAAAGAGAGTTATTCTAGTGTTTATTTGGGTGATTTTATGCAAAAAATTGTTAAAGTGTGTCAGTTTTGGTGTGCAATTAGCATAGAAAAGAGTAGAAAATGGAATCCGAGCGAAAATCCCCAGTTTTGAATGTTGTAGCTAAATATTGCACTAAATACTCGTATTTCTGGTGTAAATGCACAAGTTTGGAAGCAAAAGACTAAATACTAAGAGAGTGCTATATCCAGAAAAGAGTGTGAGCAAGGCATTTTCAAGGCAGAGCAGATAAAATCTGGAACGAAGCAAAGTTGGAGCATGGATTCACTGCGCAGCAACAGCCCAGACACGGGATTTACCGTGTCCGTACAATTTTTAGCTGGGTGCCCTAAAAACAGAACTCGATATAGAAGGGGTATATTACCCTAGTCGCCACACACAGATCCCAAGAGAGACAAAATTTGAGAGCTGAAAAGACAAGATGAAGGAATATCTGCATTCTCGGGGTGATATTTGACGACAGAAAGAGGACGTTCACCTGCTTCGACAAGTTGTCTGCTTCTTCTTCTCTGCTTCCTTTTGCTGCTTCTTGAAATGGGTTGTATTCTCCTTTCTTCCATTTTGTTTTCTTCATCCATGTTGAGCTGAACCAGATCTTGGGGGAGATTTACATGCTGTAACTAACTTGATACTGAACCTATAGCTGCTGCATCTATTTTTAAATAAAGCTATTTTTTATTTCTTCAATCTTGCATGACATTGTTCGCCACTCTATCGTGTTTGCTAGTTCTGTATTGACCCGGGAGGGCTTATGGGTGCTAATTTGCTTTATTTGTGATTAACGCTTTTCTATAGCTTTAGGGATACTCAGGAATGGGGTGCCCTAATCTTGCCTAGAGCTTGTATTTATTGCTTGGGTATTTAGCAACGGAAGTTGTACTTACTCATATTTGGGGTGTCTCGAAAGGGAACCGAGTCGAGCTGGGCATTAATAGATATTAGTAAGCTAGAGGTAGGTTGATAACCTGTGAAATATTCCCCTACCTTTTTGATATCTGTTAACCCTTCATTATCGCTTTCTGTGCTAGAGCTTTTTCTTGTTGATAGCGTCAAAAATCGTGTTTGTTGCAAGCGTCTGTTGTCTTGTATTTTATTTCTTTTAGATGATTTCTATACGCCAACTCTTTAGATTTTTCTCCGTTGGTATCTACACGTATAGTTAAAATATTATCCAAAAATCTGTGTGGATAAGACCTCGTTACGTACTAGAACCGACGATTTTGTGTATACTCGCACATGTTGTCAGCACAATTGTGTGGACGCAACACGTTACAGATGGCATCTAACTTTACTCGCAGCTCTTCAATATCTTTTCTTATTTTCTCCTGTTCAGCTTTTTTATCATCCATTATTACTCTCGTCCTGCATCTGGTACGATAAGTGCGATGCGGTGTCGATGAACGAGCTATCTTGAATTATCCCTTTTTTGTTTTAGAAAATAGAAAAAGAAAAGAACCGTAAATAAATAAGTCTGTGACTTTATTAGAAATAGGGTAAATAAATACAAGAATGAAACAAATCAACAATTGTGCCAAATTTGAACCACAATGCTTAAATAATTAAATTGGATATACATTAAAGCAAAGTATCAATAAAACGGTCCCCAATGCTCTAGATCTCGCCGAAGTTTGCAAAGGAACTTCTGCATGCTTTTGCCATTTGGTTGTGTTGGGGCAATGGTAGACGTGAGAGTTCATGCCTCTTCAGCTAAATCATCTGTCCTTTGAGCTGCCCATCTAACTTGTGTAAGCACATGTTATGAATTATGACGTTACATTGTATTATCGCACTCCACATGATTTATCTCGTACCCCACTTTGTTGTATTATTCTCTAATATGAGTATAGCTCAGCATCAACCCATAAGCAGCATTCTGAGTTTTGTCGAGGCGACTCGTAAGTACCTGAATAGTTTCCTTCAATCTTTGATTTTCTGGGTATATTAAGCTAATTGTACTTCCATTTCCTCCAAAACAATGGTTTTTAATGAAAGGACAAGATTTCTGTTTGCAGAGAAGTAATTTCAGCTACTCGTTGTGGCACTTGATTGTCTCGTGCCTTAAATGCTGTCTGTGAGCTCTCTTCTTCCCTTCTTACTCAGTACATTCTTCTATTAAGATCCCAAACCTCTACTTCAAGTAGTATGTTGTCTTTTCCTTGGCCGCCTGCCTCCCTTCTTGCATGCTACAATTCTAGCTCAATGCTTCGAGGTAGACTTTGATTGAGCCCTAATTGCAGTCTTCCTTTAGTCGATTTGGAGTTCCTTTCTCGCAGCTCGTATTCTATCCTACGTGTCTTCTGCTGAGTGACCTTATTTGGGCTCATCTCAATAATAAGTCTCCCAGTGGGAACTTGCAACTTCTTTTTGCCATTGTCAGTTGGTAGGAGAACTACAGTTTTCCCCCATCCAAATGTCACTGCTTGTACACTTCAAATGCATTATTGTGGTATCGGCCACTTTGAATTCTGACAACCACTTTCCATGCCTTTACAATCTCTTGAATTTTGTTCTTGCAATATTAAATGTCATAGGTAAATTCAGAGTCTTTTAAATCATATGTGGTTGGGATGAATTGGCGTACCCATATCTGGCGTAGCACCATTAACGGAGCATAAGATACGCATCCCCATGGACCCAATAATGGTAAACCATGAAATTTACCACACCTATACATCATAGGTTTGGTTGACATCTAAGGGGCCCTCCACTCCACACCTTCTAGCCTTAGTCCTGCGAAGAAATTGTTCCACTCATCCTTTCCTAGGTGGATTGGGCTCCATTCTACTTGATTGAATTCAAGAATAGGTTTATGTAATCTATTCCATGATCTTTAAAATTTAAGCTGATGACACTTGAACTCTGGTGTTCATTTTACATGGCTGAAGATCCAAATGTATAGTAGCTGAGCATACCCTATAAATTTCCCTACTCATGATTTGCAAAAATTTAGTGCTCGAAAGGTTTCTACAAGGATGGGCATAACAAGATTAACTCACATCTCTACCCTGACAAATAGCTTGTCCACTCGCTTCTCAACATACCCACTAACTTTGGGAATAAAACCAAGCACAGAGCTAACAATGATAGCTCCCTTTCTTCATTAACGAACTTCTACTGAAGACTTATAATATATTCTATCGGCAAGCATGTGTTTTCTCTCTTCCTTTTCACATGTTTTTCAATTTCACTAGCAGATATCTTCGCTACCAATGGTATTTGCAGGAGAGTATGGTATTCCTCGATAGTGTGGGTCATATCCATTGAGCTGAAAGTGAAGCAGCTAGAAGTCGGATCCTAATGTCGAACTAGTGCTTTCAACATCGAGAAGTTAACTCGCACGTACATGAGCTACGCTATGTGGCCATATTTTTTTAATGGACTGGGCCTTTCTGTCTGGTCTTAGGCCTTCCCATAATCGTCTCGGGACATCCAATTGCTTTTCTGAGAATGTTACACTTTGAAATGGCATGATGACATTCTCTGATAATGCGTCGCCATAAATATGTTGCATATTTTTTTACCATTAACAGTCAGTTTCTTAGTCTTGCTCTTTCCATTCTTGGGTAGGAGTCTTATATGAAACTTATGTTTTAATTTACTACTAATGTTAATGATTTAAGACATGGGTCAATTTTTGCCCAATTGGCAAAAAATAATTTTAAAGGAAAAGGAAAAGTTTGTGAAACTTTTTTTTTATTAAAAAAAATAATTATTATTATTAAGAATAATAATAACAAAAATAAATAAAGTGAATGATGAAAAAGCTTATGTAAATGCCACGAGACTCCTTTGAATGCATGATTTTATTAACACCAACCCAAACAAAAAAAAAAGAATAAATGAACAGCGAAATTTTATGCTAGTGCTAAAATGAGTATAAAGTTAATGTCTACACAACCTAGAGAAAAATAGCCCCCAAGTCTTCCATATGTTTTCGCAGTATGGTTAACTTGCGTGGAAAATTTCATGCGCCTGCACGGGAACTGAAATTCCATGAAGGTCATACTACTCAGTCTCTGATCTAATCTTAATAGTAAAACCCGGGTAGGAGGCTTGTGAATTTGTGTGAAATGCATGATAATGCAAACTTACAAAACTAAATAATCAATAGACAAAATCTGCAATAAAAAATGAATGGACCAAAATACTTTATAACGGATAGTAAATGACAAAAATAAATTGCTTGACTCTCAATATGTCCCTAGTGGAGTCGCCAAGCTGTCACAACGTCATCGCGATGTGGAGCGGCTGACGTCATCCACTGAAGGGTCTCTTTCGAGATAAGAGTTTAAAGTTGCCACCAACCATCCACCAGGTATGGTTGGTCTCCTATTAAAATACTTGGCCTGCGAAAAACAGATTTTTGGTTCATGAGGCGATTGAGCATAGAGATAGAGAATGTGTTAGCACCCTACGACGTCCGTTTTAAAAACAGTTACCAAACTTTGTCTTAAATTATCTTGTTATTTTATTTGGTCCAAAAGAAAAAAAAATTGTGTTTTATTTTAAATGTCCTAAATTTATTAATTCACACTTTACAATGAAATATGAATAAACAATTATGAATGGCGCAGAGACAATAAGAAAAAAATGATCACATCGAGAGTATTGGATAATTCCAACCTCTGTCATTGGAGGCTTGTTTAAGGAGGTGTTAATTTCTTTGATCCAAGGGTTCTTGCTCAACAAAAACTTGGATCATTGGGTGAGAATTAGGATTGCCTTATCATTTTGAAATAATTATTAGTAAAAAAAAAGGCTCAAACTTAGATTGCAACTGTCAACGTTTAAAGCACTTGCCTCTCTGTCACACTATGATGTAAACCTAATTTTCTCTTTTAAAATAACAAATGGTTGATTTATTTTCTATAGAAAAATTAAAAAAAATAAACAAACTTTATTTTAAAGGCTTTATTATTAAAACAATTTTCTTTTTAAAAAAAAACTTAACTTTTACTCATTTAAAGAAACTTAATTTATTTTAAAATAAAACTTATTCACTAAATCTCTTAATCCTTTTTCCAAAATAATTCATTTAGGGAAATATTATCATAGAACAAGATCTTTTATTAAAAATCCAACATTTTATTTTATTTGAATTTAAAAAAAAAAAGCTCAAAACTTAAAACGATTCTTTTTTTAATTTGTCTTGATTTACCAAATCAATTTTTTTTTGTTTTAAAACAAATTTTATTTATCAAAATCTTTTCTTTCTTTTCAAAAACTTATTTAAAACTTAATTTAAAAGAATTTTTTCCTTTAAAAAAAACTTAAGTTTATTTTACCCAAAAAAATGTTTATCCTTACTTTAAAAAAATCTCTCTCTCCAAAACAAATTCCTTTCCTGGTTTCAGAGAAGAAACTTTCTACCCCAAACACTTTCCTTATTAAAAGAAGAAAATTCAGCACTTCCCCTTTTATTGTAAAACAAAAGTTTTGTTTATTGAAAATAAACTCTCCTTTCCTATTTTTTAAATAAAAAAAAAAAAAAAACCTAACAGAATCTTGTTAATGTCAGAGGTCGTGAATGTGTCATGCTGGAGGTCGTGAGTGTGTCGTGCCGGAGGTCGTGGGTAAGTCACCGGAAGTTGCCGTTGTCGGATCTGCCGCAATTCGTTGGGATTTGTTGCTTTCGTTGCCGGAGTTTTGTAGATCTGCTTCTGTTGGGTCTTGGAGGTTGCAGGAATATTCGGGTGTCGTGGGCCGTGAAGAAATTCCGAAGCCGAATCTGTTGCGCCGCTGGTCTTTGTCAGAAATTGTGATGCCGCCAAAATCCTCACCAAATCTGGTCGTCGGGAGTTGCTGGAGGACGTCGAGGTCTTGTTGCTTCAAGTCGCCGCACTGTTCATGCTCGCCGAAATGGGTGAGGAAAAATGGTGGTGGTGAGAATAAAGGAGAAGAGAGGTAGAAGATGAGGGAGATGTGGGGTTGAAGAGAGAATGGGATAAAAGAGAAAAGAAAAGGAAAAGGTTAAAAAGTTATGAACTTTAATGGGTAGGTGGGTTTTGAGGAATTGACTCAAATAATCCTATTAAGTTTCCAATAATCCACCTCTAAAAAATTGTTTTAAATAACCTATTTTATTATTTTAATTAATTTAAAAATAATTGAAATTACATTTGTGCCCCTCAAGTCAAAAAACAACCATTGACCTCTTTTCCCCCTCTTTCTCTTCTTTTTCCTTGCATTTTCGTTTCTTTTCCATTCCCATTGTCGTTTCTGCGTCTTCTTCTTCTCTCTTTCAGTTCCCTATGTTTCCTTCACACCGAAAGCTTGTATTTTCTTATCCTCCGTGAAAGTAGCATGGACGTTGGAGGTTCGATTTCGTTAATTTTGCACTTATAATTAGGGCTTTTGATTTTCTGGTGATAGAACTTTTGTTTCCTTTTGTTTATTTCTTGTTTTCCGCCCTATACATGAGAAATAGGTTTTCAGGTTTTGGTTTCCCTCGATTTCATTTTATGGGTTAGGGGTTTTAGTTTTCGGCGAGTATTTGTATTGATTTCTGGCGTTTAAGGTGTGTGGGAGGTTGAAGATGACCCTCGGGACAATTTCGGGGAAAGTGGGTTAGGGATTTCATTTTTTTGAAGTGTGTTTTTTTGTTTCTGTTAAATTTCTCGGGGCAATTTTTAGCGAGATTCAACCGAGACATGTACATCGAAGAACTTCGGTTGAGGCACCCCGAGAAATTTGCATGTTGTGGTTAAATAAAAGTTGTTTAATTTCTCAGGTTGGTTTCAGGCGAGATCGTGCCCCGAGAAGTTTAACAACTGAGTTTCATTGTCATAACAAATCTTGGGGTATCTCATGCAAAGTTGTTCGCTATTTTATTTCTCAGTTTGACCTTGCCCGAGATCACCCCGAGAAATTTAATAGCGATAACTTCGCACGAGGTACCATGAGATTTTTCAAGACGAAGAAACTCAACTGTTAAATTTCTCGGTGCACGATCTCACTCGAAAGCTTATGTGAGAAATTTAACAGAATTATACTGTCGGTCGTGATTTTTTGTTATTTCTGGTTTCTATTTATATGGTTATCGTAGTTAATTTTGTATTTACTCCTCTCCAGGTTTGCAAAACGAAAATGATACATAAATCGACGCCGTAACCTATGCCTCTTCCAACGTGACTTCTCTATCGCACATAGCGAAGACAAGCACTAGTATTAAGGAAAAGCTCACCCCCAAACAACTTGCCATGTTTAGGAAAACTATTTTTGGTCATCTTCTTGACGTGGACCTCGCATTTAAAGAGTCGTTGGTAGTACACAATATGTTACTTAGGGAGGTTCAGGAGAACACCAAACATAATTAGCTTCAACCTTTTCGGGAGTAAGGTGTCATTTGGATGGAGGGAGTTTCACATCATTAGTGGCCTAAATATATACTAGGACCCTAGTTAAGAAAGACATATTTCCTCATATACTTAGCGGCGCTTGCTAGAAAAATGTTGCAGCGCCCAGGTGTTGCAGAAGGGCGCCATGGCGCTGCTGTCATGGACCTGCTGCTCTGCTCTCTATTCCAGCAGCGAAAACGATCCAAAAAGCTTCGAAATTCGACCCTCCTTCGCAGCAACACTTTTCCACGAACGACCCGGACTATACAGACTTGATTTACAACAAAATGCCCAAAACAACGGACCCTTACATTTATCGAATCAATATAAATTGTAAATCTAAATGCCAAAAATCGAAACCGTCTACTAGCAAACAAACATACGTCTTATACATCAAATTAACCCACCAAAACCAGTACCGATCAGGCTCTTATACCAATTGAAGGGATCGAATCGCAAGCGGAAGCGTTTAATCGCTTGTGATTAAATTTGGTTTAGAAGAGGAACGATACCGGTTCTTATAAAAACAGAACAATTTTATTTAAAACCGAGGTTAAGCCTCACGGGGAATAAGAAAACCAATTACTTTTGAAGACTTTGGCGGATTCTTTTCCTCGAGCACGAGCTTCATGATAGCACGGACAAAAACTCCCGAATGTGTGATTGAACACCACCACCAAGTTACCTCGCTATGTCTCAAAGACTTAAGAACAAGATTGTGGTATCTCATATCTTAGAGAAATGAGAACGAAAAGAAAGGAATTGAGAATTGGTTTTTGTGGGAGAGAGCGTGTTCTTCCTTTTTGATCAACCACTTCAAAACACATGGAAATTCCATGTGTTTTATAAAGAAAGGAGGGAAGAGGGAGAGGGGAAGAAACTTCCCACTCTCCACCTCACCACTTCCCAACAATGGTGAGTTTGTTAATTATGGATTATATCCGTAATTAACAAACATATATATATATATTCATTTATTTAATTTATTTAATTTAATATATTAATTAAATCTTAATTAATTAATTAATTAATTAAATATAATCAAATCATATTTAATTAAATAAATAAATATTTGAATCATATTCAAATATACATTTCCCTCGTAACCTATTGTATTTAATATGAATCTAATTCACATTAAACTTTAACCTATAGTATTAATATGAATCCTATTCATATTATTCTCTCATAATATATAGTTTTATAATTGATGGAACTCTTAGACATGCACAGCGGAAGCTAAGGATCATAATACACTTAATGAAGCAATTTAACTAAAATAAGCATGCTTGGAAAAATGATGAAAAAGGTAAAGAGAAAGAGATTAACTTTATACCTTTGAAGACCTCCATTATAACTTCTTCTCCTAACTCAATGGGACCACCAACGACAAATCCGTGCTATCCTCGGGTTTATGAACAAGGTTGTGGGACCGAATTTTGAGTGAAAACAAAGGGAAAACACTAATGGCTTGGAGAAGACAATAGAAATTTGGGTGGAAAAATTCTGCACTTATGCAAGAAAGCATTAGCCTTATCCAAGTGATCTTCATCACCTATATAAAGACCAAATGCATGCA